>JBBAGI010000138.1:0-131612 GCA_037127475.1 Arma custos | reverse complement strand
CTCAACTCTTTGGTTAGTCTTTTTCGTGCTCGATTAGTTAAATTTTTTAATAATAAAAGTATTTTTAATAATTGTTGGTTATAGTGGTTAGCACAGCAGCGGGTTCGTAGCCCGGCAGGTGGTGTTAGGATTTCGTAAACGAAGTAAAAAATCCTTGGTTATGCCGTCCTTGGTAAGGGACGTAAAACTGGGTCTTGAGCCTGTACGACGTCAGTTACTCGTTAAGTGGCCATGTGGCACATTGTAATATTTCAATAAAGTATTAAAAAAAAAAAAAAAATGTATTAATTCTTGATAGTTAAAATTTAGAGCTCCCATTGTAACTTCGCCCCTTTAGCCATAGCAGCATTAAGTGATGTTCCTCCAATAAACCTCTGTTCCTCACTTCTTTAAGCCGTTACACAAATATAGCACTCTTTTTTAATTCAACTGGAATGTATCAATTTAAAAAGCAATACAAGCTTTTTTTCTCTTAGCCCCTTAGCTTCTCTTTTTCATAATAACTTATTAACAGGATAGATGGGGTTTCTTTTACTGCACCAGGTGCATTTTAAGAGAGGATTGTCTGAAGGACTTTCTGAACATTAATTAGATGGAAGGAGTGGGGGATCCAGTGATGGGGCTCACTAGTTCTGTCTGATTGGAGTTTGTTAGTAGTTTACTCAGTCCATGTTGAGTGTCTGTACATGTGTTTGCCAGCGCTGAGGTCGTTCTGTCGGTGTAAGGGCGTTGAATAGTGGGTTCGTGCAGTGTTGGAGGCTATCAAAGAACTTGATATGCCTCCGTGTGATGAAGTCCGTTACCGTCGGGAGTCCGAGAGTCTCGTGTATTATGTCTGATTTCGTCCTTTGTAGAGAAGTGTGCCTTACTATACGCCTCAGCATACGGTTTGGAAATTGTTGGAGCCTTTTTGAGGTTGTTGGCGAAATGTTATTGAACATAGGCGCCTCATAAAGGAGTGCTGGTCTAATAACTGCCTATAGATCATTACTTTGAGGCGGAGTGATAAGTTCGGTGAGGTTAAAAGATGATTTAGCCTGTAAGATTTGGTTCTCACCGACCTGATCTTCTTATTGCAATGTTGGGGTAACGTCAAGTGCCGGTCGAGGGCGACACCGAGATACGTTATCCTATTCGCAGGTTTTGTTTACTTTGCCTGCTACTCTATAAACCTTAGGTAGAGGGCGCTTATTCTTTTGGAAGGAGAGAATAATACAGTCGGTCTTCTTGGGGTTAACTGTAATATTCAATCCGTTTACCCCCTCACGACAGCCGAGCGTTCTACACCTTAGACCTCTGGCAACATACTATATTTGCTATACATGCTGCATCCTATTGCGATATTTCAACTTGTGACTTTTATTTCAATAGCGAGAATGCAGGGAAATTTGATAAGACATTTTTCTTATAAACTGTAATTATTTTTTTAATCTATAAAATAAATCTGCAATGCAAAAAAGATATTCTTATTTTATTTAATGGAAAAGATAGGCTTGTAAAGTTGCTAGACTTAATAACAGACGAATTTTTAAAAAGTTATAAACGTTGTGCCGACTGGGAAGAGTCAGAGGGGTAGTAGTGAGGTCTAGCTGGGAGGATTGTATTGGAGGATTTTGGGTTTGGGTGGTCGTGTGTGGGCGGAGGTTTGTACTAAACAGAACTGCAGTTTCTAGAATACTATCGACTCTACCTCTACTAAAACGTTAAGTACCTACTGTAGTACTATTAAATCAACAGTAGCATAATTTGTAAAATTGGTATTGTTCCGGCGTTAGGTGAACAGGGGGTACGTCCCTAGTATTTTAAAAAATTGTCTCTAGGCATATATAATAATATGTTTATTATTTAAAACTTCTGTATATCGTCGCTGTGAATACAATACCGCCTATTTACAACTTTTTATGAATATCAGTTAGTGATAGTAACGCATTCTACAGGTTGAATTGCACACTAAGGAAGGCAGGTATTGAGGTCAGCAACATGGCAGGGTGTGATTTATTGATACTTCTCTTCAATAGTTCTGAAAAAATTGCCTAGTCTACGATTGGCGCGGTTTTTTTCTCTCCTGTAAAATCGCCCAACTTGTACATAAGCTGTATTGTTACAGCGGCGATATATTTGTGAAATATTTTGATTATATGCTGTGATTACGTTTTAATTGCATAAGGAACAACTTGTCTTATATTTAATTTTTAAAAAAACTCGAGAAATAAGGTCACCTGTGGTCTAATGGTTAGCGTAACAAACTACTAAGCCCAAGATCGTGGGTTCGTAGCCCGGCAGGTGGCCCTAGGATTTTTTTAAGGGAGTAAAAATCCTTAGTTACGCCGTCCTTCGGAAGGGACGTTAAACGGGGGTCCCGAGCCTGTACGATGTCAGGTACTCGTTAAAAATCCCTATCCTAATTCAACCTGGATAGGCAAAATTTAGAGATCCCGCTGTAGCATCGTCCAATTAGCCATAGCAGCATAAAGTGACGTTAAATGAACCAACAACAAACTCGAGAAATAAAAATGTTTGAGTAAGTTGTTATGAAGCTAACATATTCCTAAGCGTCCTTCTAAAAAATGTATGCTGATTTTAGAAAGTAGCTGCAGTGTATTATGTTAATGCAATATAATTTATGTACTTAAATTATTACCGGTTTATCGACTTCTATGTCAATATCTTACCTTGGGTTGGAGCAGCTCATGTTTTTGCCGAAAATGAAGGCGTTGTAATTGATGTCGTTGCAAGAGGGATAGCAATTGCAAAACGTTTTGCCTCTTCTCTCCCACCAATCTGAGAAATAAATAATTAACATATATAAGTAAAATTTTGTAAAGTTGACTTTATTGTCTTGGAGGGCTCATAAATGCATTTACTAGATGTTTGTAAACCGACATAACCCACATATATTTATAAGCTACACTAATAGAAGAATTAAACCTATCTATAGGCCATTCTATTAAGACAAATTGGAATTGCATATTTGTCTTTTGCTTGTCCTGCAAAATTTCAATTTCAATTAGTTGTGTCATTATACTTCCGGAGCAGCGATGTATGTAAAACAACTACACTAAACGTCTTTTATTTAAATGCTACTGATAGGGTTACCATGGTAACAGCTGTGAGAGAACAATCGGGGAGGTTATTCCTATTTGTCTCTTGTTATTTATGTAGTTAAAAGAAAAACTATTTTTGTAAAAGGCGTATGGAATTTTAAATTTAAATGTTGTTTCCTTTTTTACAGGTAAGACTGTATAGAATCGTGAGTTTTTAAATCAGTGACAGGAAATTATTTCTGTAATAAAAATTAATTTACTTTTCTTACAGAGAGAAACTCAATTTAGTTTTATTTCGACAATCACTAAATTCATTATTTGAATCAATTAACACTATAAATAGTATTTGTGTTCTTATTGAAGTATGTTATGCTTACATATTACATATTATATTCATCTTGAATAATATTATTATATCTGATATTAGTGGGAAGGAAATGTTCGGGTGGGGGTGGGAGATATCATTTCTTAAATAGGGTTCAACATTTTATTATAAAGGCAACGTTTCTAACCGCATTGCAGGTCTTCTTAACCTTTTACCTGCCATTGTTCCACATATGGAACATAACTCAAAGATTTTTTTTAATTATTTATTATTAAGTTATTGGGCATGTAGATGTTTTTTCAAATAAATAAAGGTGAGTTCTGAAAATAATTTTTATTTCAATAACACTGATCCTTATCATATTACTTTTTAAAAAATTCAAATCTGCTTATTTTTAGGTGTTGTAAGCATCTGATCATTTTCATCTATTTATGTAATTTCAAATAATATTTATTTTGTGTCAATTTTTGTTATTGGTTTTGACATATTTATTAAAAAAACATAAATATTTTTACTACATCTAGGGGCAGCGTATAAAAGGTTAAGGACTATATTCACAAGATACAAACAAATATATAGAGTGCTTTGCTTTTATATTTATTTACATTATTTCGCATCATTATTGGCATTACTCATATTCCATTGTTTTAGTTCTTGCATTTTAAACTAGCGACCCGACAATTGCACGGGGGGGGGGGTAAGACATATTATGCCCACATGTATTGTCTATCTAATGTATTTTATTATGTAGATATTATATATCTAATGCATTTTATTATTATGTATTATAGATAATGTAGATATAGTATACCATAAAAACAAAACAAAATATTTCTTTATATACGCATTTATTTTCTTGCGGTTTAATTTTTTGCGATAACCCATAGGATACTCATTTCAATTATATGGTATACAATATTCTAATAATGCGCATGAAATGCTTAAGGTAACTAAAGGATAAAAGAGGTATAGTAAGCTTTCCTTAAAAGCTAGATATATGCTATCTCTGACTTTTTTGTAGATCTATATAAAAGGAATAATCCACCATGCATTGTTTCGTTATATGACAAAGGGATTTGGCGGCGTCTTCGATGAAATCTCCCAGGAGGCTATACTTTTTCCAACACTTCCGAGAATTATCGTTACATTCCAACCAATTTACACAAAACCTCGACAAATTACATATACCTAAACCTTCCTGATGAACGACTCTACTGGTGAAAACCGCATGAAAATCCGTTCAGTAGTCATTGAGTTTACCGCGAACAGACACAGACAGACGCGGTCGAGGACTTTGTTTCATAATATGTATAGTTAGTAACTTCATAAATCATCCCCATTTTTATATCTAAATTATATTAGTTTTATTATAGAAACCATTAATATTTATTAGAAATTATACTACATTAAATATTAATGCAGTTATTAAATATATAGTTATATAAATGCTTCAAAATTAGCAATATCCCCATTCATTTTTGCCTAGTATAGTTTACTCCGATGGCATCATTTCTAATTTTTTACTTTTTCTTTTTTTATTCTTTACATTTTTTTATACACCATTTTAATTTGTTTGTATTTTGTATATCATGCCCTGAAGATAACCAGAGATGTGGGTCGAAACATTCGTTTTCAAATTAATAGTTTTCCTTATTTAAGAAATAATTTCTTTATTCTTTAAAATTGGAGAAAAAAAACCTATATCCAGTAAAAAATTTTTATTCCTTATTTATCGAGATACGTTTCGGCCTAGGCCTTTCTCAATCTTCTGTTTAAATCGTTTCATTTTTTTCCCTATTATATGGTTAACAATCTTACTAATCTTACTAATATTATAAATGTGAAAGTTTGTATGTTTGTCTCTCTTTCACGCAAAAACTACTGAACGGATTTGGATTAAACATTACAGTGATATAGTTTATACATCAGAATAACACCTAGGCTATAGCAAGGGCGGATTTAGGAGGGGAACGCACGGGGACACGTGCCCCCCCTACAGTTTTTTAGGTACTGTGGAGAATCCATTATAGTACATAAATAAAGGCAAATCACATGATAATAGTGGTTAAAATAACAGAAAGAACATGAGTGAAACTATTTGTTTTGATATCCTTCTAATATTATAAATGTGAATGTTTGTATTTATGTTTGTTACTCATTCAAGCAAAAACTACTGAACGGATTTGGATGAAACTTATTGAGTAAAATAGGTTATACATCATTGGCTACAGCAAGATCAGATTTATGTGGGGAGCATGAGGGCATGTGCCCCCCGTTAGAGTACATAATTTAAGGCAAATCAGGAACTTAGCATCTTGAAATTTGTAGCTAGGTTCTTTGTATAGTTTAAGAAAGAAATTTGGATAATTCCACCCCAAGGGTTTCTCCTTTAATATAATAGGGGTTCAAAGTTAGACATCTGAAATTTTGGATGTACGAGTGACTTATATTTAAAAAATAATTAAATTATTTATTTTAAATGATCTGTCACAAAACATTATGTGGCAGACCAAATTCCACGCGAGCGAAGCCACGGGCATAAGCTAGTTCAACCATAAGTCATTCATCTGTAAAAATCATGCACAAGTTCTACAATTGTAACAATATAGTTTAATGTAGAATTTGTGCATGATTTTTACAGATGAATGACTTGTTGAATGAATTGTTAACCATTTGATAGGGAAAAAATGAAACAATTTAAACATAAGATTGAGAATGGCCTAGGCCGAAACGTATCTCGATAAATAAGGAATACAAATTTTTTTACTGGATATAGGTTTTTTTTCTCCAATTTTAAAGAATAAATTATATGATTGAGTCCAGATGACCGGTTTTTAAAAATGAAATAATTTCTCTGAGCTCCACCAGATCATTTTCTTCCATTTTTTTCATATGGTTTATTTACCCATCGTTTCAACTATGCATTCGATCTCACTCTCCGTGTGGCATGTTCTAGTAGATTCGAAATCTGCAACAAGGCAAAACGAATTGGTATCTAGTCTGTATATCGCATTTTCAAAATTAGGCATCTTCAGACTGTAAATAATTTCAAATATTTACGTGGCATGTAAAAGTCGACGCATTCGCAGTTATTGACTGTCCGGTTGATGAGGCATTCGTTCTCGCAGTTCGTTTTCGTGTAGAATTTGAAAAATGCAAGCTTTTTTTCGCCTGAAAGAACACTCAGTGAATTAATTTTATCTCTCTTATATAAATATTTCAACTAAAAAAATTACATATAATGAGATCTAGAAATTGAAATATTTGCCTGTATTAAATTACCATTGAAAAAACACTTCCTTTGATGTGGCTTGAAAATCCGCAAGCCATCGCTAGCCCACGTCCGTTCTGGGTCGAGCTCTATAGCGTACTTCAAAACAACATTTTATATTTATTAATTTTTTAAATAAACAACTAGAAATGATAGAAATAGTATATAAAATAAAAGGTTAGAATAAATAACAGTAATTTGTACAATTTTAGTCAATAAACCATCTCAGTAAATCACTTTTTTTTTATTCGAAGCAATCATTCAAAAATTATGAAACATAAGTAATCATTTTATTTATTATTTATTAAGTTGAAGCTGACCAAAATGAGTTTATTTATTATCATCTTAATCTCGTAATGAACAAGTGACGAAGTCAGGCATTGGCTTGAAATGGAGTTATTGCTTATAAAGGGTGTTTTTTTTTAGAGGTTCGAATTTTAAATTAAAATAGATCCAACAAACTAGATTTAATATCAATGAAACCAGTTTTAATGGAAAGATAAATTTATGCCATTAATGATAGAATATGTTTTGCTGTGGCTGGAACAATCTGGATTTCGATTTTCACACAATTTTTGCAGCAATTGAGGCCGAGTTGCCTCAGTAACTGGCCAAATGTTCTGTTCCAAGTGTTCAATAGTCTTGGTTGATCGGAGTAGACTGGACGTATCCACAAAGAAAATAATTTAATAGGATTTGACCGCAATATCTTGGAGGCTGATTAACCTGACCATTACGTGACATTATTAGTTCATAAAACGATTCTTTGGGCTTGGCGGTGGTGCAATATATGGCCTGCTGATTTCTTTCTTGCACAAGTTGAACTTTCTTAGCAAGTAAACCAAGATCCTTAAATAAAATGTTTCATCAAGTGGATGTTTACATCTCCAGTTGCTGATAACGAAATTGAATTGATTGTTTTGGGTCTTCCTCACCTTGTACAGCGGCTATGGTTCGCTTGCGCAGTGTTTGGAGTCTTAAAGGACCCTTGTTATCATTTAGCAGACCAAAACCGAATACGTCGTTAATCGAATTAGCTGTTCTTTTGGGGGATTATGAGGATTGTAGAACTAACTTAGTGTTCGATGAGTTTGGCAAACAGAACCATAATTTTGACAAGAAATTTCAACAATTTGCAAGCGTTGCTCTGCCATGAGTATATTCATTACAAAATGGCTAACCAAACCTACCACAAAGCAACTGCTAGGTGAACTCAATAAGTTGTGAACTCACAGATGTAAACCTCTAAAGAAAAGTACATTTCATGCCAAAAACTTGGGCTCTGTAAAAAATTCGACTTAACCACCCATTCTTAACCACTTGCAAATGAAAAATGTACAATATATTGCCTCACGTACTCGAATATGTTTTGTTTACCTCGAAATCGTAGCGCAAATTCGTATATTTCCTTCCTTTGGGCAGTGTGTTATCATCGTTCTGAAAAATATACGAAATGTTGTTATGAGACAAGGTTTACACTTTGATGATGTGCAGTATAGATGTGAAATATATAGGTGTGAAAGATATAGGTGTGAAAGATATAGGTGTGAAATATATAAGTGTGAAAGATATAGGTGTGAAAGATATAGGTGTGAAAGATATAGGTGTGAAAGAAATACCGCCAAGATCCATCCAGCTTCTCGATGTCCTATCACTGGCATTTCGTTCGGGCCATGGACCACCACCTCAAGTGAAAGAAAATTATATTATCATTATAATAACCTATTTAAATGTAACTATCTTGACTTAATTTTATAATTCTAATTTAATTGTTGTTTGATTGCATTAAAATTCTGTCATCACTGAGTTGTGGTATACTAGATTTCTGATTATTTAAGAAACAAATTGCGATTTGCCTATTGGGTTTTTGGATTATTATCTTCAATGTTGAACCTTAAAAATCGCTCGAGAAAAATAACTTTGTATCCCTCTTTCCTCCTGAAAAAGTAAGCTTTTTAAAATTTAACCTTTCGAAATTTCTCAGTGTAACTTCTAGAAGTGTAAAGCGATAGGTTCATTCGTATTTCACTATTTACGAAAAGTATATACATCGAACTGTAAGTCGGGTTGTGATTTACTAAATCTTCAACTTATATTGCGAAATGATGAAAGAGCATTACGTTTTAAAGTGATTTATTAACAATCAATCAAAATATTATATATATTGCTATGTATTGTCGGCACCATGAAAGGGATGTCGAGCGGCGGAAATGTGTCGTATATCTACAGCCTTAGTGAATAAGTTGTTTTTTCAAAATTTATTTATTGATATTTACAACTGTACTACAATAATACAACAAGTAAATAGGATAAGTGATACATAATGACATGATAATGACAAATAGAGAAACTACCCACTGGTAGTACTCAAATCACAAGTTCAACTAAGAAGGTCACGTGGCCATCTTCTTTTCAGACGCCTCGGAGGATTATCGGGAATTGAAGAGGTAGCTAGGTTTGAAACTAGAGGGTTTGATTGGGAATGAAGTTTGCTATGAAAGGATAGATACCGGGTTTGGGCCAAATAACCAGCAGAAGGGACATCAAGGTCGTTATGGATGACTTTATTCTTAACAAAATAAGGAGCATTGAGGATTTTACGAAGGATTTTGGATTGTAGGGATTGGATACGAGACGAATTCGATGGCTTAGTGGAGCCCTAAAACTCTACTCCGTAAGTCCTAATAGGTCGTATGATGGTCATGTAGATGAGTCTTTTGTAATTAATTGGGAGCTTAGAGCGTTTGTCTAGTAAGTGTTGAAGTAGCCTGAAACGTCGAGCGGTTTCTTGTATTTTCAGTCTTGTATGCAACCTTAAGGATTTGTCGGATTTGTTCTAAAGGCACCAGTGGAATGTTATTAAAGGATACTGAAGGGCAGGAAGTCATTGGTTTACGACGTAAGGTAAAAGTGATTTGATGCGATTTTTTAGAATTTATTTTAATTCTCCAGTTTTGACAACATTCTTCAAGATCAGTGATATGTGATTGGAGGCTGTGGGATGCAATAACTGGATTGGTGTTGACTGATAATACGCATGTATCATCAGCATGAATAAGTAGCTAAGTATAATTTTCTCCAAAATGAGTTTCTTGTACTTAAGTAAGAAGAATCGAGTTATTTTGAGGGGGCTATGTAAGCCATGATGATGATGAGTTATTTATATTACAACTCCATTTCAAGCCAAAAACTACGAGAATGATACGATTCCGGTTATTTGAACGCAGTTAACTCTCTCTGAGCAAAATCCGACTTGATCACTTATTCACCGGGGCTGTAGATTTTTAAATGTCCTAAAAATTTGCGAGACATGTTTTGATTTATAAAATAACGAAATAAAAGTTGCCTTGTGTCAATAGGACCACTTCCTCAGACAAAGTTCAACTTGATAATTTTGGTTTAATATTTTATTTATTTATTTTTTGTTTGTTAAGAATAAAATTGTTGGGCTATAAGTAACTTGAATTGCCGATTATTATGAGCATTTTGTTTCCTTGTTCAATTATAATCGTCCATCCTTGAAAATAGCAAATATTTACATCGCTTATTTATTTCTTCTAAAACCGTTTTAAAAATGAATTTGAAGGTGGATCTCTTGGCAGTTAGCAAAGAGTGATATTTTAATCCCTATAGACCTTTTAAATTTATTTTATTATGCTATTATCTTATTACAGCTGAATAGTAAGTCAATACCGATCGTGATAACTTTTTATTGTTCATATCGAGTATAAACCAAAACTTATCGTAAGATAAAATTTAAGAGTTGAGACGAGGTGAAGATCTAGTTTGAAGATACCTGTACAGCTACCTGTCCTGGCTGCCCTAGCCTCGGAATGTAGAAGAGGGACTTGACAGGTATATTCTCTGGGGCCCTTCCGACCTTCCCTTCTTAGCCTTATTATGTAATGTCGTGTTCAGGTTGGAAGATGTTGAAGACTTGGAAGATGTGGAAGACTATGAGTTTTCAAATGTTTTTTTGAAAAACCTCATAAATCATTTTTAGACGGTTGAGATGATTAAAGTAAACATCTATTTGTGGCCCACATCTCGCAGTGATTTCCAACGCACTTTGTCAGGGCAAAATTCCACTTTGTATCGGATTATCCGGAATATAATATAATATATTCCAAATAGTAAACTATTTATTATAACTTATTGTTTATATTGTTCTTTTGATGGTGAATATTTTTAAATATTTTTATTAAAGTGAAACTTTTATTCTATCGCCCCAAAATTTTTGATTCCTCTATCGCATGCCGTTACACCTGGAGAAGGGATAAAGTGAAAAACGCATGACAGAGCAGCCAAGACCAATATGGCGGCGCACAGTTAGCTCACCGTTAAATATTAATGTTTACTATTAACAAATCTCTTCAAAGACTATCAAATCCTTTTATCAGTGTGTATTAATTTTAACTTTGAGTGCTTGAATTTACTTTAACTTATTTCATATGAATATTTGAAGAAGTATTTTAATTTTTATCCGGTTCATTCAATATATTTAATTTTATTTAGGCCTTCAGCCATCTTCAGAATATTTTTATATATGCTATAAATTATAAATATAAGGTCAGAAATGCAAGCGGCTAAGATCGGGCGGCAGTTCTAATCAAGTCACCAGCGGCAGTGATACCAACCAGTACCTACGAGTCGAGGTACAGGTATTTACTTATTTTAGTTACCATAAAATGTTAATTACATTTATAAACTGTGAGACTCGAGGCGAAGATGAAGTTATTGATAGAATAATTGAAGTTGGCAACGATTCAATGATTTAAATAAATATTGCTCTTACTTTTTAATATACGTTTATCATCTAAATGATTATATTAACTATGTATTCCGTACTCCGTACTAAATTGAAATGAAATTTTATACTTGAATATTTTGTCTACTATTAATTAAGTTACGATTAAAAAAGCAATTTTAATACCCTAAATCGAATAATTTTCCTATTTTTTTTAGTTAAATGCCTACAAACCGAAATAAAGTTTCACTTACATCGTGATTTCATAAAACCAGACAACTTTTTTTGAAGAGAAAAGATTTCTCTTGGCCGGGTTTCGAACTCGGCTGGAATGCGTGCCTTGGTAGCTGAGTGGTTAGAGCACTGCGCTAGAGACGCGTGCACCCGGGTTCGAATCCCGGCCAAGACAAATCTTTTCTCTTCAAAATAAAAATATTTTTATATATTTATTATTACTCCTCTTTTAAACAAAAGTATTTGTTAACCACTGTAACATTTTGCTATATGGAAATAATTTAGTCTTTACTAAGATGTCAAAGCGTGATTTTAGCACAATTTTTTTTACGAGTACAAACTCGGTCGAAGACAAAGAAGGCCTTCTTCACAGAAGTTCTGTCGTGGATGACGATGTTCCCAGAGCTTTCGTGAAAAAAAAAAATAGAAGAACTGGTCGAGACTGGCAGGAAAACTTGATTTCAGTAATCAACCATCAATGGTCACTGACCATCTCAAGGCAAAAAAGCTAGAAAGTTGGCAGAACTTCTAATCAAGGCTATCCTGTATATAGGGGGTGAAGAGCCCCAGGAAGGTTTGCGGATCCCAATGGCCGATTATGGTTGAGGACAGATTTAATAATTTATTGGTCAAAGCCGGAAAAGTTATAACAAATACTGTTAGACCAGTTTACTGATGCCTTTTTGATCCAAATTTACTTTTAAATTGGTAGCTTTTTAACTTGTTTTTAGACGGTAACTTTGGTACAGCAGAAAAATTTTAGTTTGTGGTGATTCCGTGATAGATATATTGTGTTAGCCCAGTCTGCATGGACATGATTTCTGTTGTGAGCTAGGTTTTGCTTGTCAGCGCTAGTTTGGCGCCCCTAGTTCAATAAACTCGTTTTGCATCGAGGTTTCATTTCATTTCTCAGGGTTTTTTCCTCATAATTCCTGTTCTCATGAAACTTTCTCTTTTGGCTCAAGAATTTCGAATATCAGAAATCAGAATACCTTCTGGTGCGTACACAGTTTTAATATAAAAGTAATCATCTTATAAGCATTTTGTTTCATAACTTGGAATTTTAAATTTTCACATGTTGCCAGGGAAACTTTGGGACAGTCCCTAAAAATCCTAAAAGTACACGGCACTAGGCCATACAAAACTTACACAGCAGAAAATTTACTACAAATAGCCTTGCCTATCAATGAGAATTTAAAAAAAATACAAACTTATTTTCTTATGTAAATAACGAGCCTATATAATATTGTCGGGTTACCTTGATGCAAAGTCATGTTTCACTGTCCCATTCTTACGGCAATCAATTAGATTAGGACAAATTAAATTTTTCTAGTTGAATACTGTTGTTTCTAGAATTATTTTGTTAGAGACAGACTGACTTTACATGCTAATAATTTTTTCGGTATTTTAATTTTGAAAATTAAGATAGAACCAGCCTAAAGTGTCCCAAATTTCCCCACATTATAGTCGTTATTTTTGGTAAACAAGATTTTTTTTTTCTAAGCAAATATTAATGTCAAGTTTTTAAAATAAAATTGCTCAGAATACATATCAGCTATCAGAAACAGTATCCCACTGGGTCTATCTATATGGCTATAACAGATTTAATAATTTATCTTTCACCGCCACATTTAAATTTAACATGTATTTCTAAATCTAACCATTATAATTATAAAATATGATTTATTCAAATATCATCAACCAACTAGAAATTACCTGAATGCCAGGACCCTCGTTGCGACAAAAGGACCCGTTGAACAAGGTCCGGAAGGATATGTTGAGTACCGGGTTGCTGTTGGCCCTCTTGGGGTAGGGACCATCCGCGAAGGGTTCGCTGGAGCCAGGAGGGTCCTTCAGCTCGGCGTCCTTCTTGTAGCCCGAGTCAGGGTCCCAGTCCGATCTCCGGTCGTGGGCTTCGTAGTTGCTTATCCTGTGGAAGGCAGAATAATGGCCACAAGTAATATTTAACAATTTGAATTTAACTGGGAAAGGATAGAGAAGGGGAGGTCATCGTATAATATTTTCTACGGTTCTGAATTAGTTATTCATTTAACGTCACTATATTCCGTTATGGCTAGTCGGAGGAGTCTAAATTTTGCCTATCTAGTTATAATTATGATAGGAATCTTTAACAGGTTCCTGACATCACACATGCTCAAATAGGGTCCCCTTTTTACGTCCCTTCCGAAGGAACTCTCTCCATTCAAAAATCCTAAAACTATAGGGTAGGAGAAGAATATATTATACGAAATAGAGACCAGGAGGCTTTAATGGTTTGGCCAACTGATGAGAATCAGCGACAATTGATGACCAAAGAACCTCTTCCTCTATTAACCAAGTAGATATAGAAGTAATAGAGGAAGACATGGCTTAAGGATGTAAGAGAAGGAATGGCAGCAAGATGGCTGCGAGAGGAACAAGAAGAAGAAGAATGGGCCGATAGGAAGAATTGGATGGAAAAGTTTTTGGTTATCGGGATACATTAATTGTAAAAAAAACGAATAAATAAATGCAAATAAAAAATCCTAACGCTAACTTGTGATCTTGGGCCTTGTAGAAAGTTCAAGATTTATTAAAACCATCTGAATGAAAATAATAGTCATCTCATAGAAGATCTTTATCTGTTACTTTTTTTAATCATCAACGGTTTCCACCAAATTCACTGAACAAAATATTAGGTGCACCCTTCAACAAATAGATGCCTGAAAATACTGAACGGACCGGTTAAAAACCCAAGCTCTATTTGGCTAAATCTGGTGCTTGTTACGCAGCCCTTGTTATTTTTGCCTACTTGTTCGCATGCGCGAGCAGTTACATTTTGTAACAGTTAGATTTCTAACAGCTGATTTGTTCTATGTTTCTTCTTGCTTACTGAGTTTTGATTATTGCTGAGTTATTGTTTCTTATTTGCTGTTTATTGTTTGTTTGCTAGTTTGTTATAGATTTTTCGTTGTTATTGTTTTATTTATTTATTTAATTAGTGTAAAATGCGTATTTGGGATTTGCCGACAACAGAAGAACAAGCTATTATTTTTTGCAGGAGCGAAATATTTTACAAAAACAAAGAAAATATAGTAATTTCCATGAATTTTTGAATTATTTGAATTTAACTAATTGTTCATGATATATTACATTTTTAATTTTTTTAAAATAATTTTTCATTATTGTGATTTTTATTACTTTTATTTCTTAATTGTTCATAGTTGTTTAATTAATTATTCATTATTATTACTATATTCCATTTTTCAATAAATTCTTTTTATTTTTAATTGTTGATAATTTTTTAACTCCAATAAATAGAACTGTTAGAAATGTAACTGCTCGCGCATGCGAAGAACTAGGCAAAAATAACCAGGGCTGCGTTAAGACACAAGTACCCTAAATCTTTTTAATAGATAAGTAACAATAATATTAATAAAAGATAATAGATCATCAATTAGAAGGGTTTGCCGCAAATGGTTCACAGAAGCTTTCCCAGCTCAATCTATTTCAAAAGAAATGGTGATTCATTGCGTTTATTGAGTGGTTCATTTAGTATTTCAGTACAATATTCCAGCATTGAATAACGTTTCTACAAATTTTATCTTAAATGTCCACACCCAGCGAATAAGTGGTGAAGTCGAATTTTGTCTAGAATTCGTAAACTGCACTGAGGGAAGAGGAATGGTATCACATTCTTCAGTCACTGCTTATATCATAACTCCATTTCAGTCTATGAAGCAGGCAGGCTTAGCTACTTATGCACTACAAAAAGGATACGTTTTCGCATCCCTCAGTCTAATTAACTCAGTTTGGTCAGACTGAGGTCAAATTCGACCTAATTCCACTTATTACCGGGGGTGCAGGAACAGGAGAGCTATCGGATTTTAGTAACCAAAGTATCGATATCATCCTCTTCATCTTCGCAAGAAAGATCAACTGGTATTATTTGGTATATTATCTAAGATTGACTTAACCCTATTCCTCGATGAGGCTAAACAAACCATTTCTCCTTCACTTTGACGTATTAGTCACTATTTAATACTTTTCATCAAACTCCCACAGGAGTACTCTGGCTTGTGTGCTTATTAAGGGACATAATATCGAGCCTGAAATGATCATAATCACTCATCTGTAAGAGATTTAAGTTTCACTATATGAGCATATATATAAAAATAAAGATGTCGTAGTGTATAAGTGAAGTAACTAAGTCAGTCCTTGGCTTGTAATGAAGACATTCCTTATATTATAACTCAAGTCAAGCCTAAAAATGACACGATTCGACTTCATTCGGCATAGTTCGACTTAACTAATTATTTACTGAGGCGACAGAAATAATACAAAATACCTGTTTCAATTTCCATTGAATATAAAATCTTCCGATTTAACTGGTGCCGATCCAGAACAATTATTTAACTGGTGCCGATCCATAAACAATTATTGGTACTTTTCCAATCTAACGACGACCTACCCCAGCACGCTCCTCTGGCACTTACCTCAACTATTTGCAGCCTGACAGGTTATGATGCCTGAAATATATTTGAAATAATATTCTTTCATTATCATACAAGAGGATTCTCAGGAAATGAAATAGGAGATGATATACAACTAAAATATGATTTTTTAAAAAAAAATCATATTTTAGTTGTATATCACAATTTCTCTTTAAATTTAAAATATAAAAACTACTGAATAAATAAGAAGATAAAATATTACATTTATTATAAACAAAATTCATTAAAAATAACAATATCACATCAAAACGGTGTTGTATATACAGAACAATCAAAACAATTAACCAAAAAACATCACATTGTAGTTAAATATAATTATTTATGTTTCAAATTGAAATATTTAAAATAGAAAATAAATAATAAGATATAATAAAACATTTACTATAAACAATATTGATTAAACACAACAATATCTAGCAACAATTATAAACAATATTAATTAAAAAGAACAATATGTTACAACAATTATAAACAATGTTCATTAAAAAGAACAAAATTCTTCAAGAGTTTCATATTATGTCCCTTTCTACAAGACATTTTACGGGGAATGACGTTCCGCTCCTGTAGAAATAGCACAGCTGACTTTTGATCAATCACCTCGCGAAAAATCTTCATTCAATTCCAACTCATATTGTATAATTAACATGAAAACAAATAAACGTCCACTTGACCCAACCAATAACAAAGGACTAAGAAAGGTTACGGCAACAGTAGCAGGTAGTTAAGGAAACTGACAGTTGGGGCGCTGGGGTAGGTCGTCGTTAGATTGGAAGAGTACCCAATTATTTAACTGGTGCCTATCCATAAACAATTATTTCCAGAAAAAAAAATTATAATTCGATGGTAGTGGCAACCTTTATCGTCGATCGATGACCTGATGAGATGACAGCCTTCTACTAAGCGGCTAGCACTTTTACTTTATTTTTATAATCCAGTTATGTTGGGATAGGAATTTAAAAAAAGCCCCTTTCCCGCTAATCATACCACCAAACTTAATCCTACCAACAAACTTAATACCACTAAACGTATTTAATCATTTCACTCTCCGAGTCGACGAAGTACATGAATATGAAATTAATATACGATAAATGAACCGGGACGAAACTATTTTTTATAGAATCCAACGTATCGTCCCGATGTTGAAACAAACTACAAAAAACTTCCTGAATAATAGTTGACTTTATATATGTGAGAATGGTCCAAATGGAGTTTAAAAAAAAATCTCTTAAGTAGGGAGAATTCTTTGGGATAAACCATTGTTTCTAGCCATATAGTACGTCTCCAGACACACGTTTCCAAGATCTGCAACGTTGTTGGAAACGTTGGGTTTCCAATAAACTATTCTCTCTACTTATGAGAATTTTATTTAGCTCCACCCGGACCATTTTGTTGCTCATTAAGCTGGCAGATCATTGAACGTAGAATTGAGATGACTGGATCAGTGAACTGGTATATCCATTACTCCATGAAGGGTCAAAGCACGCCAAAACGTATGTAACAGATGGCATTGTGTCGTGTCAGATGTAGAACGAATTAGATATTATGTTGTGCATTTAAGAACCTCGTATTTAGTTGCTCCTGCCTAAAACTCTTGTGTGACCCAGTCGATATAGACCTGCTCTCCAATTTACTCAGCATGTCACGAAACACATAATTGTGAAAATATATATTTTTTAATTATCCTATACTAATATTAAAACTGAAAGATAAGCTATCTTATTCAATAAGCTATCTCACGAGATCTCTTCTCACAAAGGTGATCTTGTGCGACCATTATCCTTATAATTTCGGAATTATTTACATATTAGAAACGTTAATCAAGAATAGGCTCGTTTTTCATGAAATATTCGTGAATAATGAAATATATGTACGGAGAATTATTTCCAATTATATATATATTTAATTTTAATTTGGGGGAGAAAAATGTAGAGGTTTAAGAAATTTTCTTTTTCCCAGGCCATTCTCTTCATCTTCATTTTCTTTCAGTAGAAAATATCTTAATACTTACGTTTATTAACGGAATTAATAAAAACCGAACATCGCTATCAAACGATGTTGAACCTATCCCAGAGGTAGAATAGTGTACACGGTATTCACAATTCAAACATTGCTAAACAGGTATTCTTGGAGGGCAAGGAAGATGCTTGGTAAAGTTAATAATATCAAAATCAATAAAAAATTTTGATAACTTAAAAGTTAAAGCGATAAAATCGTCATATGCATTCATATTCATTAATAAGCAAACAAATAAACTGTCCCTCTAGAACCCATGTAGGGTCCTTAGTTCAATACATTGTAGAGACTGTACTGTTTCTAGTACAACAGTAATGCCGAGTTGATTTGGAAGAGTAATCTCATGCGGACAAATGAAAGCAGGAATTCTGGGATATCCGAATACTTCAAACGAAACCGTTATATAGTGATAAGTAATTCTTTGTCATCTACCGTCATTAGCCATCTGCTAGTCAAGTGCTCGATCCCACGGTGGTGTCATTCCTTGGGATGGCTGTCAAAGAACTCTTGGACCGCAATTTCAACTTTTTGTTTTGAATTTTGTTAACGTATTCTATTTTGAAATATGAAATACATGTCACTTATAAAATACTATAAAATACTCACACTCCTTCCGTGAATATTTCCTTGGGGTCCATCATGTTGAAGGAGTAGCAAACACCATTCTGCGTTATCACCCTGGTGAACATCCTGCTGCAATCCGAGGTAGTGACCTTCCGTAACGACGGGTGCTGGTAGTGGAGTTTACAGGAGCAGTTGAACGGTGGTGCCATCTATTTATGGGAAATTTCTGTTTTATATAATGTTTATAAATACATACATATATCATTGGGTATCAATTTCTCAGGTTGTCGCTTCGAGTTGAGTCACAGCAAGTTTTAACTTTTCTTTCGTTTCCTTTTTAATATTCTTCAAAATATAAATAATCGTGATCTTTAGTTTGGAAAAAATAGTGTAATTATGAAATATATATATTTCAATGAAAATGAACGTTTCAACAAATATTTATCATCTACAATTTATTTTTTATTAATTGTTATAATTTTTAAATATTTTTATTTTGAAGAGAAAAGATTTGCCCAGGGCCGGGATTCGAACCCGGGTCTCCCACATATCCGTCGTGGTGCTCTTACCAACTGAGCTAACCTGGCTCGTACCACGGTCAGACAAATCCATTCTCTTCACCGATCCCACATCCCCGCGCTCTCGCAATTTGAGCTGTATTCAAGGGGAAGAAGGTTCATTAGGCATTACTATAACATTACATTTTTATTTTAATAATAAGCCTAGTTGAGAAATCATTGTCATAAAAAATTCAGTTAACTGTCGTAGACTGCTGCGATTTCTTAATTCTAATGTAACCTAATGCTTTGAAAATATAATTTAAAATTCTGACTAATTTCGATAAATCGCTCCTTCAAAAGAAGAACATCATAACTCAAAAAGTATAATATTTCAATAGAGTTTGAAATATGTGAGTTAAAAACGAAAAAAAATTGGTTATTGGTAAAGCAATGTATTGTTATGGAAATTATTTTAATAACCATAAGAAAATTTTTTAAAAATCTTGAACTTTTTTTATTTTAACTAATATCATTTTATTTCTTTAAAACATCAAGTTCAAACATTATACACCTCAAAATATGACTTTATTAAAAAAAAAAAAACATTTTGGAAATGGAAGGCTAAACTCAAAAATGCCAACTTTTGAAGGATCGACATGTACCAGTTTGAATTTAACTAGGAATGTTTAAAAAAATGGATGGCAGTATGAAAGATTCACCATATTTTATTTTCTTCATTTTTGTTCTGAGCTCAAGTTGAATATTTATTAAAATCATGCAAGGCATATTAAAAGATCTCTATTCATTGTTTTCTAATAATCAAGGGTTTCCACCAAATTCACTGAGAAAAATACTAGATGCAATTGGATGTCTGAGCAAACTGAGAGGATCTGTTAAAATTTACAGCTTCACTCACTAAATTTACTTTTAATGATATTAAGGCACTCCTAGCGTGGTTCATCTCACTGTAGTAGATCCCTGCTCCAGGGGCGTTTCAGCCTCCTTGTCGGATTCTGTGGTAATGTGTCTGTCAGTAATAATTGTACCAGTAAGTTTGGATGTCCAGCAAGTGAGTCATGAATTTTTTTGGTATGTTAAGATCTTTGTGTAATGTTTTATTAGTGATGTAACAGGGACTAGCGAAGGAATTTCGATTGAAAAATTTGGATGGTCTGTAAGTGGGATTTTTCGCATGACCCCCACACTTACCCCCACAGTCATAGTTCCGTATTGGCTTAAGTAGTATGTTGTATATTATAATTAAGGGCCTTGCAGCAACAACGAGTTAATTCCAGTTTTAGGCCAAACAGGGTTAACAACCGTTTCTTGAGGGAGAGGGGGAAATCATTCTTTCGTTTGGTTCAACAAGGAGTAATTTTTGCTTTAAAAAATCGTCAAATTCGCAATTCTAGAGTCGATTTAATTCTGGAGTTAACTACTTTTTGCCCCAAATAATTGAAAATTTCTTTCTTTTTAAAGTAAGGGAGCATTAAATAAGGACAATTTTCAAGAAAATTGGTTTATTTCAAGAAATGAACACAGTAGCAAAAAATAAGAATGCAAAACTACCAAAACTATCATGATGATGATGATGATGATGATGATAGTTTGCTAGTCAATAATATTTTTCTTAGTCTATATTAAATTTTCTTGAAGTAAACCAATTTTCTAGAAAATTGTGCTTATTCAATGCTTCCTTACTTTAAAAAGAAAGAAATTTTCAATTATTTGGACCAAAAAGGAGTTGACTCCAGAATAAAATCTACTCTAGAATTGCGAATTTGACCAATTTCTCAATGGATTTTGGCCAAAACATGTCGTGGTAGGAGACACATAATTGGACGAAGTCAAAGTCGATTTAAATACATTCTCTTTTTTAGAACAGTTTGTTTTTTATTTTACCAAAAATTATGGAGTTAACTCGTTGTTACTGCAATCCTTCAATTTTGTTTGTTAGTGATAGTTTATTTTTGTGGGGTTGTAGTCCTCTTACGGTGATTCAATTTTTTCTTCAAATTAATTACGTGTGATTTCCAAGTCAGTCTTCTCTCCATGGTAAGGCCCAAGTATTTTGTCTGTGTTTGTATGGGCAATGGTGTGTTGCAAAGTGTTAGCGAGGGGCAGTCTGAATGTCTAAGTGTAAATTTTAATACATAATTAAAAACTGACTTCTATCATATTTTCGACATTTATAGAGTAGTTGTATTCTGTTGTATCTTTGATTTCAGAAGTATCCAGCCCACAGAGGAAAAGGAACGTTTCAGTCCTATAAACAAGAAAATAAAGTTATTTCATTAGTTAAAAACAATACAACCTTTATGTAAAAATAATCAAACTTACTTCTCGTTGGAGGTAGATTTCATATTATTGCAGAAGGTGACCGCCGGCAGTGGGATGCGAACGACATGCTCGTACTTGATGACCGAGATGTGCTCTATCGGAGAGTCCAACCATCTCTTGCACAGCGCCACCGCGTATATTGTCGCATAATAGAAGCAAGTCGCCAGCACTGCGGCCCACCACAATCTAGAGCAAATCACTTCAGTATTAATGATAATAATAATAAGGCTTAGGGAACCGAAGGCTCGATGCCGACTCCAATCTCTGCAGACAAACTCTTAACAAAATCCTCCCACCAACTCCTCGGCCTACCTCTAAGACGCTTCCCAGTCGGCACAACGCATATTAACATCTTAGGAATTTGTTCGTTACTAAGGCCGACAATATTAGAAGCATATCGCAATATACGCGATTCTATCACTTGAATAATATTAACGACTTGAATAATATCAACCACTTGAATAATATTAACCAGCTGCATGTTTTGCAATCCTGCATTGTGTAATCTCATAATTTTGATGATAGATCTGTTTTTACCTCCCGGCATACTCTAAGGATATTTCTTTTGTTGTTTGGTACAACTACAACCCATGAAGGGTCTTTGGTTCAGTACGTGGTGGAGACTAAGAACTGTTTCCAGGGCAACGGTTATGTGTAGAGGTGATTTTTCTGTGATGACCGCTTATTGAGCATACACCACTTATTGAGGATCGGTGGGCCAGAGGAGGGTCCCCAAACTCCATAGGATCTGTCCTTGCTTGTCAACAGATTATATTAAAATCTCCGAGCCAGTGAGATTCACGGCAATGTAGAGCTCTGACCACTGAGCCACTCCGCCACCTTGGATAAATATTACATCATTTAAAGCTTTTTTATATAACAGGGAGATATTACTGAAATTAAATAATTTGGTTTACTTCTCGATTAATCGATTCATAGTTTTTTTTCTTTGAATGATTATGATATTTGAAATAAATCAAATGGAGTTTGATATTTTAATGAAAACTATACTACTTTAAAATATTGTAGAATGATTAGGAGATACATAAAAATATCACACAAAATACTTGCTTACTTTTCAAGCTAATTTTTAGGCCTCCTTAATCCCTCCGCTCCTGATGGAAGATGGAAAGATGACCTAAAAATTAGGTTGAAACGTAGAAAGAAATATTATATCTCTAACTTATTTTGTATACTTTTTTGACTCCACCCCTTGACCATTTTACACTCTTTTAACAACTATCTATTC
Organism: Arma custos; assembly: GCA_037127475.1. Taxonomy (NCBI): domain Eukaryota; kingdom Metazoa; phylum Arthropoda; class Insecta; order Hemiptera; family Pentatomidae; genus Arma; species Arma custos. The sequence goes on along the minus strand of JBBAGI010000138.1, from coordinate 108,832 downwards.
AACCATTTCCACACAATATAATCCTAATTTATTCTGCATCCAATTGCTTAGGTAATACCTATCTACCAATCATAACAAACAAACAGCTGAGGAAACATTTATTTTAGATCTGTACTAACCTTTCGATGAGAGGCCTGTCAGAATCGGCCAAGTATCGGACCCCGTGGACTGAGGTCACGTTGCAGAAATCTGACCAATGCTCACGAATCCTCTTCAGCTCTATTTTCAAACACCTGTAAACAACGTGTTGTATGATTATTTTCTATTAATATCTTAATAACTTATAACTATTATATCTTACTAATATTATAAATGCGAATGTTTGTATTTATGTCTGTTACTCATTCACGCAAAAACTACTGAACGTATTTGGATGAAACTTATTGAGTAAAATAGGTTATACATCATAGGCTACATCAAGGGCAGATTGATGTGGGGTCACGTGGGCATGAGCCTCCCCCCCTTTATATTACATACTTAAAGGCAAATCAGGAACTTAGCATCTTGAAATTTGTAGGTAGGGCCATTGTGTAGTTTAAGAAAGAAATTTGGATAATTCCGTCCCAAGGGTTTCCCCTTTAATATAATAGGGATGCAAAGGTTGTATAGAATCCGTCAGTTTAGAAGTTAGACATCTGAAATTTTGGATATACGAGTAACTTATATTTAAAAAAAATAATTAAATTATTTATTTAAAATGATCTTTCACGAAACTTTATGTGGCGGACCAAATTCCACGCGAGCGAAGCCGCGGGCATAAGCTAGTTGTTTATAAATACTTTCATAAAAGTTACTGTCTTAAGTTTGTTCACAAACACGGTCTCTTTTAAAGAAATTACCTATGTCCTTATTAAGAGGTATGGTATCTGTTCTCAAGGTTGTCACTTCGAGTTGAGTCACAACAAGTTTTAACTGTTTATTCGTTTCATTTTATTAATATTTTCCAAAATGCAAGTTATCGTGTGGTTTAGTTTAGAAAAGATTATGTAACTTTGGGTAAAGAGAAGATTTCGGTAGTCATTTCATCAAGAAATAAAAGTTTCAACTAATATTACAACTAATATTGATGATATATTTATTTGAGAAATGAAGATATGAGCAGGACAGGGACTAGAACCCAGGTCTCCCCCCACCTCTCCGTGGTGGTGCCTTAACCATCTCAGCCATCCTGGTTCGCTTCTCGGTCAGTCATATCCCTTCTTTTCACTGATCCTATATCTCCGTGTTCTCGCTATAGGAGCAGTGAAAAGAAAGGATATGTCTGACCGAGAAGCGAACCAGGATGGCTGAGGTGGCTAAGCACAACGACGGATATTTGGGAGACCCGGGTTCGAGTCCCTTAAATAAAAATATTTAAAAATTACAACAACTAACAAAAAAATAAAATAAATAAATTATTGAAGATATATGTTTGTTGAAACGTTCAATTCTAGATGAAATTATTATAAAAGTATACACATTTTCCATAATTACACTAGGACTATTCTTGTTTCTACTATTTTCATTCGTTCCCTGTTTATCTTGTTTTTATCATGTCTAAATAGTGTTTTTGTTCTTTCTTGAATGTTTTGGGAATTTTGATGTTTTTTGAAAAGTATTTCCTTCAATACCATTCACCTCTCCTTACTCCATGTGTTGGCCATTTTCAGCTTTCTATTATTTGTGAATACTCTTTTGGTCATTCTATTTTGGTCCACAAAGCCCATAGAACTGAATTCTTCAATTGATTATTGTATCTGTCAATTTTTTCTGTGCTTGTATTTTTACACTTTAATGCGGTCTTTGATATAACCCAACGTTTTCTTAATAGCTAAGCTATATTCATCCCATCGTAATATCGTAATCTCCCATTCATATAATTTACTATTAGAAACCGCTTTTTTTTATCATGAAGTAGATTTAACTAGCTCCTAAACAAAAATGTTGACTATAAATGTGTACACCTACTTGCAAGTTCTACTTGTGGCACAAACCAGGTAGTTAAAACTGTTATGTAGTATAACCTCTCGGTTTCTGCACGAAGGCCAGAGCCGCCTGCACTTAAGGACGGCAACTGAACTTTAGATCGTCAAGGTACAAATTTGTTTTAATTGATATGTTGGAAGCATCTAATCTAAAGGATGAAAGCAAGATTTTTCAGGACTTTTATTTGTTTCTCATAATCTTAGAAATATTTTCGAACGCATTATAAACTAGGCGAGGGAATTAAGAAACTTGAGAGTTCAGGCTTCAGATTTAAATAAAATAATAAAAATGTATAATGGAAAACTGTAAAAAGTTATTTTAAACTTAGAGATTGAATTCGGACCAAAAATCCCAAATAATTTTCTTCTGCCTAATTGTTTGTTACGGTTTATCTCTGCAAATGACGGCCTGGTTTCCTAAACATTCTATAATATAATTCAATTTTTTTAATACGACTTTGCTACAGAACATAGCAACTCCACTTATAAAAATAGCAAAATTGTTATCCTCACAGACTCGGCCTCCGTCTGCCAATGCTTACAAAACGTACACAGACACTCAATCACCAATTACATTCTACTAAACATTTTAAATTCAATTGCCTCTTCCAACAATAAATATTATTTCCAGTGGGTACCAGGACATGTAGGTATTAGCGGAAATGAAACTGCAGATCAAATTGCGCGAAACACTACCAAAGCAAAAAGGCTTAATATTAAAATTCCTAAAATCGATACCTTGCGCTTTTTGAGCGCTACAATTGTGAAAGAACGGCAGGGATTATATGATTGGGAGTCCCAGAGCAAGGGGAAGGATCACTATTCAATCCTACCAAAAATTGCTTTAAAACCATGGTTCGTTTCGATTGGAATAGCTTTAAAGAGAAGTGAGGTGACTAACCTGATTAGATTAAGAACTAACCATGGCAAAATACCAGCAAATTTTTAAATCTGATGAAAATAAAGGCGACACCAAATTGTGAGATCTGCGGTGAGGTCGAGGATCCTCTACACGTGGTGATGTCCTGCAAGAGATTCAACAATGAGAGGAAGAAACATATCGAGGGGTCGGCCCTCAGTATACCAGAAAAATTAAAGGGACAGGACAGAGAAGGACTTTGTCAGATTATGAAATTCCTTAGGAAAACAAAAATAAGACTTTAACATTTAAACCATCATAGTTTGCTGGCAAAATAGGACTTTGACATTAAGTCTTAAAGCCATAATAAAAAAAAAAAAAAAAAAAAAAAAAAAAAAAAAAAAAAAAAAAGAAGACGACTTTATTACAACAATTGTCATATGTTGTAAAATGACAATGATTTTTTCCATTTTAACCGGTCCTGGCAGTCCTCCTCCTACTTGACATTCCTTCCTACAATCCATCGTACCATTTCTTTGCCGGACGTCCTCTTCTCCTCCTCTCCTTAAGAACATAATTTATTATTCTCTTGGGCCATCGATTTTCTGACATTCTCATTACATGGCCGTACCAGCTCACCTTTTTGGTTTCGATAGTGTACAAGATATTGTGGGGTTCCTGTACTTTTTCTCTGATCATGTTTCTGATCCATATAATGCCACACGTTTGACAAAGGATTGGTGAAGTATTTTCTTTGTAGGAAATTGAACTTCCTTGCTCTATAATATAGAATTAAAGTTCTTATTGGCTTTCTTCCTTTAGTGACCTTTTCCCTTATTTCAAGATCGCAGCCAGTTCTATTGAAGAGCCACCTACCAAGATATTTAAAATTTTCACTTTGGGTAAGACTCCAATTCTCCAGTGTGAGGGAAGCATAATCTATATTCAAAGCCAAATATTCTGTTTTTCGTTCGCTGATTTCTATACATATATATATAACTAGTTTATGCCCGCGGCTTCGCTCGCGTGGAATTTGGTCCGCCACATAAAGTTTCGTGAAAGATCATTTTAAATAAATAATTTAACTATTTTTTAAAAATATTAGTTACTCGTACATCCAAATTTTCAGATGTCTAACTTCAAAACTGACGGATTCTATACGACCTTTGAAGCCCTATTATATTGAAGGGGAAACCCTTGGGGTGGAATTATCCAAATTTCTTTCTTAAACTACACAATGGCCCTACCTACAAATTTCAAGATGCTAAGTTCCCGATTTGCCTTTAAGTATGTAATATAGGCACATGCCCTCGTGCCTATGATGAATCTGCCTTGATGTAGCCTATGATGTTTACTCAATAAGTTTCATCAAAATCCGTTAAGCACTTTTTGCGTGAATGAGTAACAAACATTCGCACTTATAATATTAGTAGGATATCAAAACAAAAGTTTCACTCGTGTTCTTTCTGTTATTTTAACAACTATGATCATGTGACTTGCCTTTAATTATGTACTATAATGGATTCTCCACAGTACCTAAATAAATGTAGGGGGGGCACGTGCCCCCGTGCATCCCCCCTAAATCCGCGCTTGCTATAGCCTATGTGTTATTCAGGTGTATAACCTATATTACTGTAAAGTTTCATCCAAATCCGTTCAGCAGTTTTTGCGTGAAAGAGAGACAAACATACAAACTTTCACATTTATAATATTAGTAAGATTAGTAGGATATCGAAACAAATAGTTTCACTCATGTTCATTATGTTATTTTAACAACTATTATCATGTGATTTGCCTTTTTTGCTTTTGCCCGCGGCTTCGCTCGCATAGAATATGGACTACCGCATAAAGTTTCTTGACAGTGCTTTTTAACAATAATTTAAAATAATAAATAATTTAATTATTTAAATAATTTAATTTTTTTCACTGTAGGTTACTCCTACAAAATTTCAGATGTCTAACTTCAAAACTGACGGATTCCATCCAACCTTTGAACCCTTATTATAATAATGGTGGAATTGTCCAAACTTCTTTCCTAAATCATACAAAGGACCTATCTGCAAATTTCAAGATGCTAAATTCCTGATTTGCCTACCATATGTACCATAATGGATTCTCCACAGTACCTCTAAAACTGTCTGGGGTGGGGAGGGGCACGTGCCCCCATGCCCCCCCCTAAATCTGCGCTTGCTATGGCCCATGTGTTATTCTGATGTATAACCTATATTACTGTAAATTTTCATCCAAATCCGTTCAGTAGTTTTTGCGTGAAAGAGAGACAAACATTCACATTTATAATATTAGTAAGATTAATAATAATATTATAATCGTCTCCAAACTTATACAATATATTAGTCTCAACCAACAAGATGGTGACGAAATACATAGCATACTGGCTGTATGTATGAAAATATCCAATGCCATAAATAAAAAAAAACAAAGATGGTGACGAGGCTAACAAGATTCCGTGGTCAAAGACACGGGTTCCAGATGATCCAAAGGAATTTTAAAAAGGGAGAAAAACTAACTTTGGCGTCGACAGGTGATTCGCTATCACCTGTACTATTCAATTTAACACTCGAGTACGTTAATAAAAGGTGATACACAACGAAAGAGGTTTGAATTTGAATATGAATAGTAAAATATCCGTGCTTGGGTTTGCTGACGATTTAGTAATCTTGGGTAAAGGCGCAGAAACTGTAAGCTAAATTCAAAAACGTAAAACGTAACGTAAATTATAAAACAATCATCCTTCCATCAATTCTCTACGGATGTGAAACTTGGCAGCTAACGTTGAAGGATGAACAACGTCTATAGGTATTCGAAAATAAGGTGTTATGCCGAATATTTAGTCCAAAAAAGGATGAGACCACTGGGGAATATAGGATATTACGTAACGCGGAATTGCGAAGTAAGTATCGGGTAATTATTATTCAAGTGATAGCGTTGTGAAGACTAAGATGGGCCTGTAAAGTTGCTAGACTTAGTAAAGAACGAATTTCTAAGATGTTAATAAGCGCTGTGCCGACTGGGAAGCGTCAGAGGGGTAGTAGTGAGGCTTAAGTGGGAGGATTGTGTTAAGAGTTATCTAACGGGGGCGGGGGGGTTGGTCGTGTGTGGGCGGAGGTTTGTAAACAGAGATTGCTGGTGTCGGCATCGAGCCTTTAACAATGAACAACAAATAAAGACAAAAAAAAAAGTATTTTTTGAGCTCCCGACCTCAGACTGGCTTCGCAAGTTGAGTATCTTGTTGAACATTTTATTGATTCGCCTAGGTTTAGCTGTGCGAGATTCGTTCGAATCTGTCTTATTTGTTTTCAATTATTTTCTTCATTTAGGCTAAAATTTGCTGAGGAAGCATTAGGTTGATTACAGTCGTATGGAAAGTAATTACAGATTAGAAATACAGTGAAAGCCGTCGAATAATGTTCGTGCTGATCTTAAGGGAGGGAGGAAAGACAGTCGTTTGAACTTAATCTTAAGGGAGGGAGGAAAGACAGTCGTTTGAACTTAATCTTAAGGGAGGGAGGAAAGACAGTCGTTTGAACTTAATCTTAAGGGAGGGAGGAAAGACAGTCGTTTGAACTTAATCTTAAGGGAGGGAGGAAAGACAGTCGTTTGAACTTAATCTTAAGGGAGGGAGGAAAGACAGTCGTTTGAACTTAATCTTAAGGGAGGGAGGAAAGGCAGTCGTTTGAACTTAATCTTAAGGGAGGGAGGAAAGGGAGTCGTTTGAACTTAACCTTAAGGATGGGAGGAAAGACAGTCGTTTGAACTTAATCTTAAGGGAGGGAGGAAAGACAGTCGTTTGAACTTAATCTTAAGGGAGGGAGGAAAGACAGTCGTTTGAACTTAATCTTAAGGGAGGGAGGAAAGACAGTCGTTTGAACTTAATCTTAAGGGAGGGAGGAAAGACAGTCGTTTGAACTTAATCTTAAGGGAGGGAGGAAAGACAGTCGTTTGAACTTAATCTTAAGGGAGGGAGGAAAGACAGTCGTTTGAACTTAATCTTAAGGGAGGGAGGAAAGACAGTCGTTTGAACTTAATCTTAAGGGAGGGAGGAAAGACAGTCGTTTGAACTTAATCTTAAGGGAGGGAGGAAAGGCAGTCGTTTGAACTTAATCTTAAGGATGGGAGGAAAGACAGTCGTTTGAACTTAATCTTAAGGGAGGGAGGAAAGACAGTCGTTTGAACTTAATCTTAAGGGAGGGAGGAAAGACAGTCGTTTGAACTTAATCTTAAGGGAGGGAGGAAAGGGAGTCGTTTGAACTTAACCTTAAGGATGGGAGGAAAGACAGTCGTTTGAACTTAATCTTAAGGGAGGGAGGAAAGACAGTCGTTTGAACTTAATCTTAAGGGAGGGAGGAAAGACAGTCGTTTGAACTTAATCTTAAGGGAGGGAGGAAAGACAGTCGTTTGAACTTAATCTTAAGGGAGGGAGGAAAGACAGTCGTTTGAACTTAATCTTAAGGGAGGGAGGAAAGGCAGTCGTTTGAACTTAATCTTAAGGATGGGAGGAAAGACAGTCGTTTGAACTTAATCTTAAGGGAGGGAGGAAAGACAGTCGTTTGAACTTAATCTTAAGGGAGGGAGGAAAGACAGTCGTTTGAACTTAATCTTAAGGGAGGGAGGAAAGGCAGTCGTTTGAACTTCATCTTAAGGATGGGAGGAAAGACAGTCGTTTGAACTTAATCTTAAGGGAGGGAGGAAAGGCAGTCGTTTGAACTTAATCTTAAGGGAGGGAGGAAAGACAGTCGTTTGAACTTAATCTTAAGGGAGGGAGGAAAGACAGTCGTTTGAACTTAATCTTAAGGGAGGGAGGAAAGACAGTCGTTTGAACTTAATCTTAAGGATGGGAGGAAAGACAGTCGTTTGAACTTAATCTTAAGGGAGGGAGGAAAGACATTCGTTTGAACTTAATCTTAAGGGAGGGAGGAAAGACAGTCGTTTGAACTTAATCTTAAGGGAGGGAGGAAAGACATTCGTTTGAACTTAATCTTAAGGGAGGGAGGAAAGACAGTCGTTTGAACTTAATCTTAAGGGAGGGAGGAAAGACAGTCGTTTGAACTTAATCTTAAGGGAGGGAGGAAAGGCAGTCGTTTGAACTTAATCTTAAGGGAGGGAGGAAAGACAGTCGTTTGAACTTAATCTTAAGGGAGGGAGGAAAGGCAGTCGTTTGAACTTAATCTTAAGGGAGGGAGGAAAGGCAGTCGTTTGAACTTAATCTTAAGGATGGGAGGAAAGACAGTCGTTTGAACTTAATCTTAAGAGAGGGAGGAAAGGCAGTCGTTTGAACTTAATCTTAAGGATGGGAGGAAAGACAGTCGTTTGAACTTAATCTTAAGGGAGGGAGGAAAGACATTCGTTTGAACTTAATCTTAAGGGAGGGAGGAAAGACAGTCGTTTGGACTTAATCTTAAGGGAGGGAGGAAAGACATTCGTTTGAACTTAATCTTAAGGGAGGGAGGAAAGACAGTCGTTTGAACTTAATCTTAAGGGAGGGAGGAAAGACAGTCGTTTGAACTTAATCCTAAGGGAGGGAGGAAAGGCAGTCGTTTGAACTTAATCTTAAGGGAGGGAGGAAAGACAGTCGTTTGAACTTAATCTTAAGGGAGGGAGGAAAGGCAGTCGTTTGAACTTAATCTTAAGGGAGGGAGGAAAGGCAGTCGTTTGAACTTAATCTTAAGGATGGGAGGAAAGACAGTCGTTTGAACTTAATCTTAAGGGAGGGAGGAAAGGCAGTCGTTTGAACTTAATCTTAAGGATGGGAGGAAAGACAGTCGTTTGAACTTAATCTTAAGGGAGGGAGGAAAGACATTCGTTTGAACTTAATCTTAAGGGAGGGAGGAAAGACAGTCGTTTGAACTTAATCTTAAGGGAGGGAGGAAAGACATTCGTTTGAACTTAATCTTAAGGGAGGGAGGAAAGACAGTCGTTTGAACTTAATCTTAAGGGAGGGAGGAAAGACAGTCGTTTGAACTTCATCTTAAGGATGGGAGGAAAGACAGTCGTTTGAACTTAATCTTAAGGGAGGGAGGAAAGGCAGTCGTTTGAACTTAATCTTAAGGGAGGGAGGAAAGACAGTCGTTTGAACTTAATCTTAAGGGAGGGAGGAAAGACATTCGTTTTAACTTAATCTTAAGGGAGGGAGGAAAGACAGTCGTTTGAACTTAATCTTAAGGGAGGGAGGAAAGACAGTCGTTTGAACTTAATCTTAAGGGAGGGAGGAAAGGCAGTCGTTTGAACTTAATCTTAAGGGAGGGAGGAAAGACAGTCGTTTGAACTTAATCTTAAGGGAGGGAGGAAAGGCAGTCGTTTGAACTTAATCTTAAGGGAGGGAGGAAAGGCAGTCGTTTGAACTTAATCTTAAGGATGGGAGGAAAGACAGTCGTTTGAACTTAATCTTAAGGGAGGGAGGAAAGGCAGTCGTTTGAACTTAATCTTAAGGATGGAAGGAAAGACAGTCGTTTGAACTTAATCTTAAGGGAGGGAGGAAAGACATTCGTTTGAACTTAATCTTAAGGGAGGGAGGAAAGACAGTCGTTTGAACTTAATCTTAAGGGAGGGAGGAAAGACATTCGTTTGAGCTTAATCTTAAGGGAGGGAGGAAAGACAGTCGTTTGAACTTAATCTTAAGGGAGGGAGGAAAGGCAGTCGTTTGAACTTAATCTTAAGGGAGGGAGGAAAGGCAGTCGTTTGAACTTAATCTTAAGGGAGGGAGGAAAGGCAGTCGTTTGAACTTAATCTTAAGGATGGGAGGAAAGACAGTCGTTTGAACTTAATCTTAAGGGAGGGAGGAAAGACAGTCGTTTGAACTTAATCTTAAGGGAGGGAGGAAAGGCAGTCGTTTGAACTTAATCTTAAGGATGGGAGGAAAGACAGTCGTTTGAACTTAATCTTAAGGGAGGGAGGAAAGGCAGTCGTTTGAACTTAATCTTAAGGGAGGGAGGAAAGGCAGTCGTTTGAACTTAATCTTAAGGGAGGGAGGAAAGGCAGTCGTTTGAACTTAATCTTAAGGGAGGGAGGAAAGACAGTCGTTTGAACTTAATCTTAAGGGAGGGAGGAAAGACAGTCGTTTGAACTTAATCTTAAGGGAGGGAGGAAAGACAGTCGTTTGAACTTAATCTTAAGGGAGGGAGGAAAGACAGTCGTTTGAACTTAATCTTAAGGGAGGGAGGAAAGACAGTCGTTTGAACTTAATCTTAAGGGAGGGAGGAAAGACAGTCGTTTGAACTTAATCTTAAGGGAGGGAGGAAAGGCAGTCGTTTGAACTTAATCTTAAGGGAGGGAGGAAAGACAGTCGTTTGAACTTAATCTTAAGGGAGGGAGGAAAGACAGTCGTTTGAACCTGATCTGGGACATATCAACTCCCCGTGCAATAGTTGCCATAGAAACAGCTTCATCCTTACCATGTAGTGAACGCAAGGCCTTTCAAGATTGTTGTGGTACAGGTTTTCAGATTAGTTTGCATAGTGAAATATTAAAAAAAAAAATAATTCGAAAAGGGATTGGTGTAAGGAAGTGAGGTTGCGGAAAATAACGAACTTAATGAATCCTGAATAGCACAATCCTCCTATATATTTTTTAACACCATTTTAATGTATTTCTACTTTGCCAACCTCTTTATTGATCAATTTAACAAGAAATGTCTTTTTTTATCTTAATAAATTTAAATATTCTGCTTCCTGTTACTCTAAAGCTCCCAATACCCCGCCTATTCGCATGAATCTCGACTTGAGCTCTAAAAAGAAGCCACCTCATCAATCTTCATATTTTGTTCATATCATGTAATATGATGATATTCTTCTTCTTCTTGCATGGCCTTCTTCTTATAGCCCATCAATGAGCCTTGGCCTCCTCGATACGTTTCCGCCAGTTCTCTGTATCCAGTGCAGCGACCTTCCAGTTCCTGGAACATAGGCTCCTGGAGTCCACACTGACTCCGTCCAGCCATCGCAGCATGGGTCGCCCTAATCTTCTTGTGCCCTGAATCTTTTTATCTATTACTCTTATGTGCCTTTCAACACTTGCCATTCTGGCTACATGGCCAGCCCAGCGCAACCTATCCAGCCATGTTATTTTGACCACGTCCGGGGCCTGGAATAATCTTGCCAATATGATGATATTACGTAGTCTAATACCTCATCATGATCATCCGTGGTGCTATAACTCACGTAGAGTCAAGGCCTCCTGATTTTAACACATATAATATAATAATACAGTGACCATTGGCATTATGGCCACATGTGGACCGGTAACTTTCACTGTTCAGATTCGGTTTTGAAATGTTGTCACTTTATCACTGAGTGGACGGCCTGGTTTAGCAACTCGTTGGAAGGGCTCGTGAATAGCTCAATCATCCTTCACCTTATGGAGTCGTCTTACCAAACAAGAACAAGGTTTGTTTTGATCTGGCAAATCAGATTCTCTACTTTCTTTATGACCAGGTTTTGTCTAGAAATTATGACTAAATGACGTAGAGAATTGTAAACAATAGTTGTAGGACGATATATTATCAAATCAATTCCGTCAAGGTATCTGCTTCATAAAAACTTTTGCCAACCCATTGTCTACTAAGAATCAATATTTTTCGCTCAGGAATACTGGCTGATTTTTACTATATATATCTGTAAAATAGTTTATATATATGAAGATTAGGTAGGAGTGAAATTGTAAATCTAAACCTACCGGAGAAGTGAGAAAGAATGTAACATATGATTTAGAGTAATTTGTTAGACAAACCTAGCAAATAAATAATAAAGTCCCTCTATGCTGCTATGGCTAACGACGATACTACTTTGGGAGCTCTAAATTTTGACAATCCAGGTTTAATTAGGATAGGGATTTCTTACGAGTACCTGACATCGTACCGGCTCTGGATCCAATATTACGTCCCTTCCAAAGGACGTCATAATCAAGAAGTTTTTACTATTAGAAAAAAAATTATATAAAAATTAGAAAAAAGTACCTGAATAAACTTAATTTATGATTCTTCTTTAGTCTCGATACATACATTCGCTCTTTCATAGGAGTAGGAATAGGGGAAAGAAAATTGGTGGCGCATTAATGTCTACTTTTCAAACCGCAACCACAAAACCGCATTGGCTCTATTCAGAGTTGGGCAGTAATTAAATACTTTCGTAATTAACTACTTTTTCAACTACTAAATACTAGTTATGTAATTGCAACTACAGTTACAGAAATGTAGTAGGTAACTCTAGATGTACTTTCTTGGTTTTGCAATTAAAGTAATTGTAGTTGGTATTCATAAATCCAACTACTAGTTTAAATAAAAAGTAGCTATAAAAATAATTTACAATTAGCAGTTGGAATTGTAACTGTAGTTATTGAGTAATAACTACAACCACATACAGATTCCAAAGAACGAATTTATTTTGATGGCCTCTATGTAAATATTTACACTCATGGTTAGTGGCGATCAGTTACAGTTGGTAAGGCCGGATAGTTGAATGGTCTTATGGAAGTGCATTTATTTTAATCAAAAAGAATCGTGCAAATATTTTGTAAAAGAAAGGTTATTTTCCTTTTATTTATTTTGTCATTGTTATTTAACATAATAATTTAAACGTTTGTTTCCTAATTGTATAAAATAATTTAATTAACTTATAATAATTGTTTAATAGTCTGATATAATAGTTGTTTAATAGTAGTAATAATTGTTCAGTTATAAGTCTGATATTTGTGATAAGTTTGAAAACATATGTTATGAAAGTGAAGTGAGAAAAACAAAAGGTAGTCGACCGGCCTTTGTTCGCGCTGGCTATAGCAAACGGGACAGTACTGGCACGAGCTTCTTCACGTGCACATCGATAGCTGTAGCTCTCAGAGTTTTCATTGTGGATTTGAACCTTGCAGATTCGTTGCCCTACTGCAGTTGGGAATTAGTACAGTATAGCTTTGTTTTCGACATCGATTTGAGAATCGGCCGACGAGAATTCCAATGACAATCTCAAAATCTTCAACCGCTCCGCCGAAGTTTTGCTTGTTATCGAGTTAATTTTTGAAACAAAATACAATGCGTGGCAGTGAAAGTGCTAGTGAGGATGAGAACTCCTTGCTTCTTGGAACAGGAGACCTTAAAATTACAGGTAATTCCATGGATTCAGACATTATTTGTGATTCAAGGGACAGTATGCAATCACTCAAGGTACAAGTACAGAAGGCCCTAGAGCTAAACGTGCTTTAACCATCTTTGATGGAACATATTTTAAATTGCTTCCTGATAAATGTACGGAATCAAATTTGTCTGCTCTGTGCCAGAAGAAAAAATAATTAAAGGAAGCCAATATTCCTCATCAAATTTTCTTCTTCATTTGAAAAGGAAGCATGGAGATGATATTTTTCAATAGTTGAAGACGTATTCCAAAAAAAAAAGTTAGAAAAGGTAAAATCTGATGAGATGAAAAAAACAAAAAATACAATTTTACCTTTTAAATTAACCCAACGAGACTTCGAAACCAAGATTAGTCAGTTTATTATTAGTTCAATGGTCCCTTGTCGAGTAGTGGAGGGCACATATTTTTCAGATATATTCTTAGGGCTGAATATTGATTATCATGGTCTAAAAATACCAAGTCGGCGTTCCATAGTTCGACGATGTGAAGCATTATTTGAAAAAAAATAACAAATCCATCACAGACTTATTGCGGGGTGTTGAATTTGTTTGCACGATTGCAGATGTATGGCCTGGAAAAAGAAGGAGTTTTCTTGGCGTCTCAGTTCACTGGATTTCCGCCACGTATGAAAGACAATCAGCAGCCTTGGCCTGAAGGCGATTTAGGAGCTCACATACCTACGACAGGATTGCCAGCATACTCCAAGATATACACATGGATTTTGGTTTAAACGCAACAAAAATAGCAGCCACCACAACAGATAACGGTTCTAATTTCATTAAAGCGTTTAAAATTTTCGGAGTCGATAGAGACGTAATTGAAGTACGCAGTGAAAGTAATGTTGTAGTATGTAGTATGTTGAGCAGAGTGCAGGCGAGGATTTATCATCGGATTGCGAGGGCCCGTTCAACCCATTCAAGGGCCCCAACGTTCAAATACAACCTGGACCTGCAAAATCCAGTTACAAAAACTTTTCCAAAGGTCTGGAATGCGTTTTTCAAATTCGTGAGAAATGCCCACAACTGTATTGCCTGTTCAAAATTAAACACCAGCTGACGGATAACGATTATTCGTACATTGAATGTTCCGCCCCCTTGGCTCAATTGACGGATATGCTACAAGGAGAAAAAAAATTTTTTTTTGGCCTTCTGTTGCCGTCATTGGTATCACTAAGAAAAAAACTTACAACCTTTAATAAGAAATCATGGATTTATTCCAAACCCCTAATTGAAACATATGTGTCAAGTATAGAAAACAGATTTGACCATTTCTTTAATATTAACTCTAAAGTCACAGAACGAGCATCGATTGCTTCTTTAGCACACCCTCTTTTTAAAAAGCGTTGGTTACCCTGCATCGATGAGGTTCATCACGAGAGGATTTCGCAGCTTTTTAAATCCCGGAGAAGCAGTGTGCCAGCAGCAAACAGCACAGAAGCAAGGAGAGGGAGAGTCTTCGCAACGATATTTAAACTTCTTTGATTTTGTGGACAAGAAAGAAGAATTATTTTCTGGCGACCAAATTGAAATTAAGGCACAAATGCAAATTTTCAATTATCTTTATGATCGCTGAGATGAACTTCATAGTCTCGATGAATACCCTGCCATCAAAAAAGTTTTTCTTGAAAGTAACACCCCCTCCCATCCTCTGCTCCAGTGGAGCGACTATTTTCTTTTGCGTCGATGACGAACATCCCAAAATCAAATAGATTGACAACAATTTTGAATTAAGAGTGATTTTAAAGGCTAATTTGTTTAAATTTTGAAGTATTATTTTATTTCATTCGATTTGGGAAAAAATAAAGAGGAATTTACATTTATTTTCCTTATTTTTTGTTTCACTCGTTAGTTTCCATTTATTTGCTTTAAAACTATTTTATATTATGTGTAATTTACAACAAAATGGATATAACAATGTTGTATAATGTGTAATATAATAAAATATTATATAATATAATAGAATTTTGAATATAAAGACATTGCAGTAATTTCTCAACAGCCTCAACTACTTCAATCACTTTTTTAGAGGTTTTTTTTTTTTAAGTAACTACTTAAGTAACTGGAGTTGCAACTACAACTACTGTAGTTGTAGTTGCAACTCCAGTTACGACTACCAACTGTAGTTGTTCTTGGAACTACTGATTTTATCAACTACTAACTGTAGTTGTTCTTGGAACTACTGATTTTATCAACTACTAACTGAAGTTGTGAAATTGCAATTCAGTTACTTTCTTAACCAGCTTCCATTGGCGTTTAATGCCAGTGACGCGGCTGGGAAAGGGGGCTGGGGCCTCCCGGACTCCTGCTTTGCCCTCATTCATGGGGAAGAAGCTCAGTTCGGGGACCCCAGGCAAATTGTAAATAGGGTATGAATTTGTACATTTTATTTTATTTTTATTATTAGTATTATTATTATTATTTATTTTATTTTATTATTATTATTATTATTATTTATTTTTTATTTTTTATTATTACTATTATTATTTATTTTATTTTTTTATTATTATTATTATTATTTATTTTTTATTTTTTTATTATTATTATTATTATTTATTTTATTTTTATTATCATTTCCGTATTGATTTCTTTCTGTTACCGCATGTATATATTTTTCCGCATGTATATATTTATTTATTTTATTTTGTTTATATTATTGTTTTGTTATGGAATGACTGTAAGCTACACAGCACTATTACTTATTGCCCACAAGTGGCAGATTGTAATATTTCAATAAAATTTACATAATATAATAAACAATTACTTTAGTTGAAAAAGGCAGTTGCCCATTATCAATAACTAATTACATTAGTAGTTGTAGTTGTAACTACATTTCAACTTGTAATTGTAATTACAATTTTACCCAACTCTGGCTCTATTATAGTTTTCTACAGGTATCTAAATTAATTAAGCATTTCGATTTCTGTTTTATTGTCTGTATATATAATCCCTATCTTTTACGAGAAAATATTCATGTTTTGTTTAGTTAAAAAAAATTAAAGTGTGTGTGAAGAACCTCAGAGACAGCTTTCAAGCTTCAAGTTGAGTGTTCTCAATTAACTGTTCTCGTTGAGGAACGGCATGGGGTAGCTTTCTCTGTGGTGTACATTTTTTTTGTTTTTAATTTCAGAAATTTGTACCATTATAGCCCATTTGGGTTTCAGTAGATGTTAGAATCAGAAGATGATAGCTATGAAAATCCACAGGCAATAAATAATTTACCTGCAATAGCCGCTTTAGATTCCAGGGATAGAGCTCAGTAACTCACAGCCTTAAACGCCGGCCTTTCTCTATCCCATAAAACTTCGAAAATGGATTTATGAAATGCGATTTTATTGGTAATTACTTTAATTTTTATTAAATTAAATAACAGGTAATAATTCAAGGCTTTCCACGCTCACCTAATTACTAAAGAACACCCGCCAACATGCGAGAAGTACAGCGAGAGCTTGCCAATAGACCATCATATCTTGGAAGGCTGTAACTTTTACAAAAGAGCGTCATAACCTTTCTATCAAAAGAAGGATTAATTAACACATTACCGTCCGCTAATGTTTTGCTGAAATTTGGCCGGTGATTCTATCATATATCAATATAATTTTGATCATATATTTTATATCAATATACTATGTCACCGGAGCTTATCTCCAAAATGAGAAAGTTCTTTCCCGGGCCTCAATGTGTTAAGAATATCTAATGCAGATATTTCATACTTTTTTTATTTTTTTAAAACAATTACACTAAACTGAGGCGTTGATGACCAATCGGTTTTACGCCTCAAATTTGGAGCAAGCAACCAACCAATAATAGGTATATGTTCCGCAGGTTGTCGCTTCGAGTCGATTTACAGCAAGTTTTAACTGTTTATTCGTTTCATTTTTTAATATTTTCCAAAAATACAAGTTATCGTGAACTTTATTATGGAAAAGAAAATGTAATTATGGGAAATATGTATACTTCGGTTACCATTTCATCAAAAAATAAAAGTTTCTACTAACATTTCGTACAGGTGATGTGTCTGTTGAAAGGCTCATTTCTAGATGAAATAGTTACCAAAGTAGAGGCATTTCCTCTAGTTACTGATAGCATAGTTCACGTTCTTGTGGCTCAACTCTAAGCGACAACCTGCTGAATAATTACCAACTAATATTTAAAAATTTTTATTAAAAAATTTAATTATTTTTGTTTGTACTTAGAAATCTAATATAAATGAATTGTTATCAGGATAAACCGCATCATTACCATTCATCTACTCATGTTGATCTTATTTTAGCATTTATCTACAAAGACAATTCATAAAATTATGAATAAAATACAATAATAAAACCAAAGGCTATAGCGATAATATCAAACATTGCCCAGTTGCTCTTCAACCTCTTGGAAAACCGTACCTCTTGGACGAGATCTTCTGCGGTAGCTCCTGAGATGATCGTTGTCGGCTGGTGTTGTCCCCGTACACTGTGAACATGTTGGATCTTCCAGGCCCACGGACCGACTGCGTACTATGGACATTCGGCGTCGAACTTGCGCAGGGCAGAGGTCGCACTTGACATATAACGAGTGAAGTTAAAAGCTCGAAACATTATAGTACTGTCGCTTTAGTTAGAGTCGATAGTATTGCAGGCATTGAAGTGCAGCCTAGCAATTAGTACTCATTTTGTATTGAGCTTGTTCAAATTGTTTTTTATATTTTGGGTTTGTTTCATATGCGTATTACAAAAAAAGTAATTTGTAGTTTATAAAAAAAATGTCTTTCTTATTTCACTGTTTTATCTGCGTTGAAATAACTAACAGTCTTAAGATCTAAAGACCGCCTCAGGCTACTACACCACTTACCGTTGAATCGCTTTAAGCACCCAATTAATTACAAAATACTCATGTATTGATATTACAATACCCATCTGGACTTACGGAGTGGAGCTTTGGGGCTCCAGTAAGCCGTCGAATCCCTCTCGTATACTATCTTTACAGTTCTAAATCCTTCGTAAAGTCCTTAATATTCCTGACTTAGATACGAATAAAGTCATTATTCTCAATGTCTCTTGGTCGCTGATTTGGCCAGAACTTGACATCAGTCCTTTCATGACAGGCTTTAGTAGGTTCCAAACTAACTCCCTCTTCAGTTCATGACAATCCTCCGAGCTTTCTGAAAAGAAGATGGCCCCCTGAACTTCTAAGCTGAATTTTTTATTTATGTATTAGGTTTAGGGTTAGGGTTTTCGGTAAGGCGCTTTAACTGCACGGTTTTTCGCGCCATTTTCTTATTTATATGTGTCACCTTACATACGCACACACGTACTTGGTAATGATTAAATTATGAAATAAGAATTTGGTAGTATTTCTCTAATATAGTTATAAATGTATACATAGAGATAACCTAAATGTAGTGAAATACAAGCTTAAATTATTTACATTTTATATATTAATTATTATATATTCATTAATTATAATAAATATGAATTTAATATTCAGGACTAATTTTCTTTATAGAGATATTTGTGGTACAGATTTTTGAATGTGACTAAATTACATTGTACTGCTTAAATTATTACAGTCCTTGGCCATATTAATGTGACCACTGGATAGATTCGTTCTTGTTACATGTTTGCATTATCTTTTTGTATGCGTAATGATGTAAATCGAGTTTAAATATTAGTTTTATGGGTAAGTTAGTTATCTGATAATAATATGAAATTGAAAAAAAATTGTTCCGAAAATAGATCTTTATTTTTTTTAAATATTTTGTTGTGCCACCCTATTTACACCCTATTTTAGATATTGATGAAAAATACTATCAAAATAGTTAAAATATATGATACAAATAATAAACTTACCGAATCCGACTTGTATTTAATGAAAAAGAAACCGTAAATCGACAAAAATTTGAAACACAAATTATGCACGCCGTCACTCGTAAAACGAAATGACTGTACTAAAACCAATGCTGCCATTACTAAAAAAAAAAAATGCTTTAAAAAACTTATAACAGAGTTGTCATTACTTAAAACAGCAATTTATTAAGGCACGCGAAATTATATAAAAAAAATTAGGAAAAATGAAAAAGAAAATAATCTTTCTTGGTGGTCACATTAATATGGCCAGGGACTGTGAAAATCCGTGCAGTAGTTATTGAGTTTACCGCGAACAAACGCGGCCGAGGACTTTGTTTTATAATATGTATAGATATAGAAAACTGATCGAGCACGACGAAAGACTTGTGCAGGCGAACTAATTCTATTTTGACTTTGTTATATATACCTGTATAATATAATATTTACGGCATGCAATAATTGTTATCGCACATTTTATCAAATTCCAAAAAACAAATAAAACAAAAGCGAAACTGTACTTAGTCAGCTAGTTCATTTATTATATTTGTTGTTGCTGTAATTCTTAATCCCTCCTGGGACAGATCTAATATATCTTTCTGAACTATGTAAGGCTAGGAATAGCCGATCTGGAAAATAAAGGACATAAAAAAAATAATCCTTCTACAGTAATAAAAACGATCTTTATATCCTAACATTTTCAGGTTCAGTTACATAGTAGTGACAAATGGGACCCCTTAGGTGTGGCATGAACAGATCAGCCATGCTATTGTAGGTTCAACAACCACACGCGACATAATGGATTACGAAACCCGATAGCAGTACCCTTAGTCGGGAGAGTAATCTGCCTAATTCGTTTTTTCAACTCAATGTAATGGGTGATAGCTTTATTGGGTACTTGTGACTTAGCCAGTACCCATGAAACCTACTTCCTTATCTTGTGTAACCTCTTCTTAAATTTCATCTGATTTGAGTTATTTGTTTGTGCGTTATTAAATTGTTTCTGTATTGTTTTTGTCATGTTATTTTGTTAGTGTCTATACAAATTTCTGTATTGCTTATTAAATTTAATTTTGTGTTTTTGTGTTACTCCTTTCGTTATTGCCTGTTTAAATGAACAAATAACACTTTGGAAACAGCCGTATTAAAAAGTAGAAGCTGTGAAATATTTTCGGAATTATTCCAAAGACGAAATTATGTGAAAAATGTCATCAAATGGATTTTAGCATGGATAAAAATGGAGATGTTTACGTCGAAAGTGTAGGAAAAGAATTTATCAGTATCTGAATTATCAGTATTCAGGTTATAAAGAATGGCGGGTAATGGTCCCTGGGTACCGGCTAAGTCACAAGTACCCTTTATTGAATTGAATTTAACAGTCATCAAAACTCGGATCGATCGCAATACGGTTTGGAACAAAGCTATCGCTGGGTCCGGGAAGAAATCATTTAGTTTACCTTGAGCGATCACTAACTAATTATAACTTTTATATTATACAAGAAAGCAAACTTTTGTAAAAAAAATAATTAATAAGGAATGTATTTTGGTCTGATTCCGAAGGGATCTCTCTGATATTACGTGATTAGACGTGTTAGCCTTGGCTGAATAACAAACCTAACACTGAATATATTAACACATTATGGTAAGGCGTTTTGAGCCGGTATGTTATTATGGCTGGAGCGAGTGATTTAATGAAAAATACTAACAAAGTTTATTGAAACAAAAAATCGCGATATAAAAATCATTTTTTTTTTTTTTTATTGAACCTATTTTCTCCATCATTCATCTTGAAATTTGCAGATAGGTTCTTTGTATAATTTAAGAGAGAAATTTGGATAATTCCATCTCCAAAGGCTTCCCCCTTAACATAATAGGGGTTCAAAGATTGTATGGAATCCGTCAGTTTTGAAGTTAGACATCTGAAATTTTGGATGTAAAAGTAACTTATAGTTAAATAAAAAAATTAAATTATTTATTTAAAATGATCTGTCGCGAAACTTTATATGGCGGACCAAATTCCACCAGAGCGAAGCCGCGAGCAAAAGCTAGTTCTTTATAAAGTTACTCTTAAATATGTAAAAAACGTAGCGGTTGGGCATGATCTAGAACAAATCACCTCCCCGCATAACCGTTGTCTTAGGAACAGTACAGTCTCTACCATGTTCTAAACCAATACTAGGGTACAGGTTTTCTTTTGTCATGTTCTAAAGTGTGAGAGCATCACATCACTTCACTCATGCTTCCGAATCTGCAGTCATTAAATTCCCTTCACAGTCATTAAGTGCACTTTTTTATTTTTGAAAGAAAACTAATTACAGATGAGACTGGCCTCTAATCCTGGTTATCAATAGAATTATAAACAGTACAGTCTCTACGACGTACTGTACGCAGAGTTACAGATAGTTTTGTGCATGCTTGTATAGTACTTCTTAGTATTATTAGTAAGAAAGGGCAATAACAAACATAGTAACCCTTATAGCTTTATTTCGCTAATTCCTAATAATATAAACGAATCTGTGATGGAAGTAAAATTTGCATTTTCGTGCATAGTTTATGATAAAGATATTTTCGTAGAATCGACCTTCACTTTTGTGTTAAGTTACTGAAAGTTTACCTGCTCATTGACGACTCTTCAAAGTAATTTTAGCCAATGAATTAATCCCAATCAGCTCAGTCCATCTCCATCGCCGCCATTACAAGCGAGGACCACTGGTATAGATAACGTCATTAAGTGACAGTGCCCGATATTTCATTCTGCTAATGCATGATGCCTCTCCCCTGGCACGGAACATCTGTACTCTGCCGCTTTAGTGCTAATGGCTTTCTATTATATTGTTGTTTCGTTACTTTTCATAGATCTGGTAACGATGGTTGAGTCAAAGCTAACAAATATTGCTCAATAATTATGGACATTGGCATTTGACATTTACATTTTATTGTTCATCAGATACAACAACAATGCATTGAACGTTTAAAGTTCATGGAACAAAATTATTCAAATTCAAAGTCAAAAAGGAGATCGGCAAATAATTTGATTGCACGGAAGAAACCAGAAGAAACACGTGACGAATGGATTAAAAATATTGGCTGTTGCAATTTAAGAGAGTATACAAAAATCTCATTAATAATTGAAGGCTCCCAGTCTTGTGATTTTTTCTGAATTCTTGTTCTTAATTTATTACAAGTGTTCCAAAATAAATAAACTCCACCAATTTTACTCTCTACGGTTCTTTAGGGTATTTTACTCAATATCTTTGGGTTCATTTGGGTCTTCTGTCTCAGAGCAATTGGTCTTCGCTTCGTTGGCTATTTTAAATGCCAAGTCTATTTTAGTTTTAGAAAATTACGCCCCTCATTAAATTCCACATGATGTCTATGCCGTCTGGATAAGAAAGCAGTTTCTAATACATTCTTCCACATGTATTTTTGCTTTCCCAATTACATGTTCTAAGGCTGATTATGAAACATCGTCATGAGACATGCCCTTTAACTACAGAAAAATTCATTATTTTTTTATAATTTAATTTTTAGATATTAAAGAATGTAGATTTGCGGAAATTTGGGTGCTAAAAAGAGGCAAAAGAAGTGCTTGCGGAGAACTTCAATTTTTCTGCTGATCCAGGATACTGTTGTTGTATGAATATTCTTTTTTTAGCAATTACTCACTCTCCGATAAAATGGTCCCATATGAAAATTAATAAAACTTTATTTATATTATTTGACGCGAAACAGCCATGAAAGACTACGCGACTGTGATGCAGGGTTTTGTTTTTGGTTTTTTCTTGGCCCATCTTTTCCTCATGGTTTCACTGAAGGCTTTTTTTCTCTCGCATTTTTGAGGAATTGTTGGTATTCAGTTCTGTTTTCTAATGAATCTAGTGTAATGCCGTGTTTCTGCGTTTCTTGTTTTATTTTGTAGTCTATTATTTTGGTGAAACTTTTTTTTTTTATTCATACCACTTTTTATTATACATACCACTCGTTAAGTAGCATAAATTCTCCACCTTTTTATTTCTGCACTCCATGCTTTCCTTTTCAGACAAGTTTCTGCTTAATATTTCGCCCAGATATTTAGAACCTTCAACCATCAAAATCTGTTTTCACTTCTTTCTTACTAAAGCGAGGGTCTGTTGTCATAAATTTGGTCTTTTGAACGGAGACTTTTTCAGCTTCTTTCATTAAGGAATTTCTTTGCCTAATTGCGTCTTCTTCCGACGGACTAAGTCATCCACAAAAGCCAGACACTTTACAAGGATATTAATCTTCTGATTTCCTACTTTAGCTCTTGATGTTTCTTTTCCCATAATGTCTTCATAACTTTATCGAGAACAACGTTGAAGAGAAGAGGTGAAAGTCCGCCCCCTTGTCTCACACCTGTTTTATCTGAAACGTTTCGCTGATATTCCCTCTTAATTTTATTTTTGATATTTTATAATTATTGGTCAATTGTTTTGATTTTTAAATTTTTATTTTTTTATTTTAAAGAGAAAAGATAGGCCCTCGGCCGGGATTCGAACCCGGATTCTCTGATGGAATCGGATAAGAGAAAAGATTTGTCCTCTGCCGGCAGGCGGCCTTGGTGGCTCAAATGGTTAGAGCGCTGTCACGGAGAGACAGAGGATCCGGGTTCGAATCCCGGCCGAGGGCAAATCTTTTCTTTTTAAAACAAAAATAAAAAAATTGTATTATTGATTTGGTTTCTGTTAATGTTTCTTTTATTAGGTTTATGGTCTTTTGATTGACTCCGTATTCCCTCAGGGTTTTCAGTAGGGTTTCTCAGTCTAAGGAGTCGTGCTTTTTCAAAATCGACAAAATAGATTTCAAGGTTTTTCTGTGGCCTAGTTAGATAATATTTTATCAGAAGTTTTAGGCTAAAATAAAACTTTATTTATAAATCGATATTGAAGCAAATTCTAAGAAAATAACTGCAGTGCCTAATAAGCGCAGTTTTGTGCCTTCTATTTCTAATTCATATGCTTTTGTTTTTTATGGAGGACATTAGATATATAAGGAACCGGAGTTGCTCAAATTATATTGCGGCAGATAATGCGGCTTATTTTTTCTGTTAACAGACACGAATGGGCCTTTGGGATTTACAGAGCTTCCTGGACTCAACCAGCCTCTGTAAAGTGGGTACCCGAAATAGACGGACAAATCTGACCTTTTCTAGGTTTCTAAACGTATTTAAGCATTACTATTATAGACTTATCTCTGATTGGGTGATAAGTCATTCAACATTCAAATACAATGTTCTTCATCTATATGGAGTGTTTCACTTTTTAGATATTCAGGTATTAGCGAAAATGAGCTTAAACGGATATAATAATTAGGAAGACAATTGGATAAATAACCGCTATTTGGCTCACCAAAAATTATTTATTATTGTTAACAATTTACAAAATAAATAGAAGATGAATACATGGATGAAGGAAGGAAGAATAAATACAGGTTTGGGTTCCTCTTTGGAGTCCGATTCGGCTGGAGCAGTTCCTCCTGGGGCCAGCCTCTTCTCCAACAACCTTCTCAGCTTCCTCTCAGCTGTAATATAGTTTTTTTGATTTATAAATAAAATTCTTTTTGATTCATTATTTCAAATGAAAGCTATAAATTTTTTTTTTTCAAGTTGTGTTATGGAATATAAAACAAACCAGTTTCAAAAACACTTCCTATGAACGATGGCCGGGCCGGACTCGTCGTACTCCTGCTTGGACACCCACATCTGCTGGAAGGTGGACAAGGAAGCCAGGATGGACCCTCCAATCCACACGGAGTACTTCCTCTCAGGAGGCGAGATGATCTTGATCTTCATCGTGGCCGGTGCCAGGGCCGTGATCTCCTTCTGCATACGATCAGCGATGCCTAGATTACGAATTTAGTTATTAATTGGGGATGATACCAATTGAGGTGAAGTATAATTACCTAGAATATTCAAAACATCTTAATTTGCAATATTAATACCACTATCCTTGACCATGCTGGCTGACCATCAAGGCTAGTTAGAAGAGGATCCTCATTGGTCCAGAACTAACGAAGAAGTAGAGGCATCGACCCAGACGATGGTAGAGGAGACTACAACGCGATGCACGCGTGAGCCACGCTGAGCGTGACGTTTCAACCTGCCCTTAGTCACGCCCTGATAAGGAAGATAAGCGGGCAGGCTCTGTAGAGAGGTCAGGCTCATCTGTAATTAGTTTTCTTTCGAAAGTGGAAAAGTGCACTTTGCGAAGCAGTCGTCTGAGAAGGAGCCTCAATGGCTGCAGGGTCAGAAACATGAGTGACGTGAATTGATCCTCAGCTTTTATACGATATAACATCAGTTATATCAAAGGTTCAGGTTAGGTTCAGTACATGGTAGAGACTGCGGACAACAGTCTGTGCAGGAAGATGATTCAACCGCCTGAGTTTTCCTCTAATTGATAGTATTAACTTTTAGAGACCGGGTGAGGACGATCAGTAGACGATCCCACACGGATCATCTGTGGCTGCTAAGAGATTATAACTATCTTCCAGCTGCCTAACGGAACTATGTTTCGGGTATCAACGGAAAATCTAAGTTAAAGGTAGTTCTAGAAATAGAATGTATTTATATTTTATGAAAAATATTGGATATTTTCGATTTCGATTTATATTAATTATATGAGATGAAAATGGTTGACTGGATGATCTTATGTAAAGTACTTATATGTCCTTTACATGTATTAATTATATATTAATTTCGATGAACTAACTATAATTTGTTCATAATTTAAAATAAAATTAGATTTAGTACCTTAAATAAATACAAGTTTGGTTCTTTTTGTCTCAATGGTGTCCTATTCTGTTTAGATAACTGTAGCAGTTTTTTTAAAAATTCGTAAGTCATTTCTATAACTTTATTTTTAATAATTTACTTAGCATTTGGATTTTTTAAATAACTTTAAACTTTTTTAAAACATGATTAAAGAATCAGGTCGTGCTTGTAACTTTATTTATTTATTGTCCAAAAATATTATTCATTTCAATAATGTCAATTTTAAAATATTTCCTGGTTGCCAAGCACACATTATGAATTGTATCAATATATTGATTAAGTTGATGTTTTTCAATTGTCGATTCTAACGTATCTTTTATCAGTACATAAACCGGAAAGGGTCAATTTATAATTCATATTGACAAGGGTCAATTAAAGGTTTTGAGAATTGGGATTTACGTAGTCGCATGTTCTATGCGCAAGGTCGCAGGTTCGTAGCACGGCAGACCATTTTACAATGTATAAAGATTGTAAAAATGATTGGTTATGCCGCCCTTCACAATCCTTGGTTGTGCCGTCCATCACAGAGGATATAAAATGGTGGTCTGTGAAATATTCAGTTTTCTGGTCAAATAAAAAAATAAATAAATGAAAATTGTTCTTGCTTTAAAGTGTTAAGAAATAACACTAATAGTGTATTACCTGGATACATAGTAGATCCTCCAGAGAGAACAGTGTTGGCATAGAGGTCCTTCCTGATGTCCACATCGCACTTCATGATGGATGAGTACGTCGTCTCGTGTACTCCGGAGGACTCCATACCCAAGAAGGAAGGTTGGAACATTGCTTCCGGGCACCTGAACCTTTCGTTGCCTATTGTAATTACCTGGAAAGGGAATGATTATTTGAAAACCATTTAAAATATAATGGATCCAAATCTAAGTCTAAAAAGATGTTAGGTTGCTCAGATTAGGCTAAACAAGTTGGTCCTAATAATGGATGCTTACTTAAACTTTATGGTTAATTTTTATTTTCTTATTTAAAATTACCTGGCCATCAGGCAGTTCGTAACTTCTCTCCAAAGAAGTCGACGCTGCGGCCGTAGCCATCTCCTGCTCGAAGTCGAGGGCGATGTAGCAGAGCTTCTCCTTGATGTCCCGGACGATCTCCCTCTCGGCGGTGGTCGTGAAGGAGTATCCTCTCTCCGTCAGGATCTTCATCAAGAAGTCAGTCAAGTCTCGTCCGGCAAGATCGAGTCTCAGTATGGCGTGAGGTAAGGCGTACCCTGCGTTCAAAAAAGTCTCAAATGTAACTTGGGTATTTTGGAATATGGTCTAACTTACAGGATACGGTTCGTACCTTCGTAAATCGGGACCGTGTGGGATACCCCGTCTCCGGAATCCAGGACGATACCAGTCGTCCTTCCGGAAGCGTAGAGGGACAGAACAGCTTGGATGGCGACGTACATCGCCGGCGTGTTGAACGTCTCGAACATTATCTGCAAAAGACGGTATTGATTTCTTCAACTTTATTATGGAGGATTATCTTTAATTTTTTTTTATTTTAGCAAGCAAAAACAAGAGACTAAATTCGGAAAAAACTTCCTATCGAAAACAAGGTTTTTTGTAAGAAAACAAATATCATCTATTTCCCATACCATCTATGAAGCTATTATTTACTTTAACTATTTATTGATGCACTATTGTCGGCTTTTAAATTATCTCTATTGCGTTCTTTGTTTAATATTAAATAATTGTTTATTAGTTATTTCCTTTTAAAGATGTTTATGTCAGTCTTGCATACACAAACAGAGATAATGAAGATGAAGATAATGCTCTAAGTTCAGTCGTTGCCGGTTAGGATATTATCAATCTGCATACATTAAGCTATTTTTAACTTTTCACTAGATATAATGGCTTTATCAGTTAGATATGACTACGGTATCCTGGTATTTCAGATATAGACAACCCAATTAAAAATTGTATTTTAATTATTATTATTTAATTTAATTATTTTTAATAAATATACATTCTGTTATTATTCCTTGATACTTCAAATTTTTGTATAGTTTTTTTATGTTTCTTTCCTAGCACTGAAGATGGCCTACATCTCAGGCCGAAACGTCCTCTCAATAAAATAAGCTAAGCTTATTTTCTTGTTATGCTTATTCATGAACTGCACCCCCCTGAATAATTCAATCCATCATTAAAATATTTAACCTTTAAATGTTTCTTTATCGCACGAACTAAGAATCCTCCCCTGGACTTCCTACTACGATTTCTTCTGCATTACCTGTGTCATCTTCTCCCTGTTGGCCTTGGGGTTGAGGGGAGCCTCCGTGAGGAGAACCGGGTGTTCCTCCGGAGCTATCCTCAGTTCGTTGTAGAAGGTGTGGTGCCAGATCTTCTCCATGTCGTCCCAATTGGTGACGATGCCATGCTCTATCGGGTACTTGACCGTGAGGATCCCTCTCTTGCTCTGAGCCTCGTCGCCGACGTAGCTGTCCTTCTGACCCATTCCCACCATGATGCCCTGCAAGACAAGCAACGTCAGAACCCTTGTGACATCCCATCATACCCTTCCCAATAAGACGACAATTACCTGGTACCTCGGACGACCGACGATGGACGGGAACACTGCCCGAGGAGCATCGTCGCCTGCGAATCCTGCTTTGCACATTCCTGAACCGTTGTCCACCACCAGTGCTGCAACGTCATCTTCAGTCATCTAGGGCAACATTACAAAAAAATTAATCAACTTTCAACTAATACACTCTATAATGCATAATACATAAAGTAACATACAAAAAAACTGATATACAAGTCCAGGGACATGTATCCATGAACTCACAGGGCACGAAGGCTTTTGGAAAGGATATTGACCCTTTATTTCCTAACAAGCTGCTCTGCCTTTGAGTAACAAAGATCTCAACTACTGAGGGGAACTGGACTTTACGGCCTCTCCGATAATAAAGTCCCTCAGTTAACGGCACGAGACGCACTTCAAAGAGTTTGTGTACGAGTGAAAGCGGAAGTGGGAACAACGCTCTTAAATCTCGGAAGAAGAATCCATGGAAATGATTCTCTTGATGGAGACATAGTGAAAATAAGAATGAGAAGATTATAGACAGTACAGTAGTGTGATAATTAATATTGTGTAATAATTAATATTGTTAAAACGCACATTGTCGAAAGGAAAGAAAAAGTGTTTAAACAAATAAATAATATACAATTCCAAAGACATGGACGAGCGTTGCTTTAGGAAAGCTAATTACTACTGAGCTGGACTATTGGAGGAGACCTGCCAGGCTAGGAAGAAGGACTACCGAAATCGGAGAGCGAATGGAAACTCAACAAAACGTCCTCCAAAAGATAGAAAAAAATCAAAAGATTAGGATGGCATGTTCATCTCAGGAGAATTGAGGAAGAAAGATTGCCTAGTTTAATATTCAATTGGACTCCTCAAGGGAGGAAACGGCGAGGAAGGGATTGAGGAAAGAATGCGCGGCCATTGTCTGAGGGAGGAAGGTGTAAGAGGTAGGACAAAATGGAATCCTCTCTGGCCATCAAACACAGACTTCATGTTCTTCAGAGTCTGTGTTTCATGGAGAGGACCCATCCCCCAGCTCCTCCCCCCCCCTCACAGCCGTGAAGAAGACCTACAACGTAGTTCGAAACGTTGGCTATCAATAAAGATTTTCTCAAATTACACGAGAAATTCATTAAGTGACCTCTACCCGGACCAATTTCTTCAACATAAATGATTATACGTTTAAAGCATAATGAGCTAAAGAGGAAACACAGATGACAATAATGACCTTTGAATGAAAGTCATGTTTCCAATATCTACTTATAATGATAGACATCGGGGCTGTTAGGATATCTCATCGTATGTAACTGCTACTTGAATTTATCACTTACAATATAACTGGTCACGAAATTCTGATTCAACAGAATGAGCCCTAATGAATCATCCAGAATTACAGTTCTGGCTATCACATCATCAATTTCCTCCCTTTATTATGAAAAATATATTTGTTTTTATCTATAGAAGAAACATGAAATTAAAAAAAAAATCATCTTACTAATATTATAAATGTGAAAGTTTGTATGTTTGTCTCTCTTTCACGCAAAAACTACTGGACGGATTTGGATGAAACTTTACAGTAATATAGTTTATACATCAGAATAACACATAGTCTATAGCAAGCGTGGATTTAGGGGGGCGTACGGGGGAGGGATATCCTACTAATATTATAAATTCATTCACGCAAAAACTACTGAACGGATTTGGATGAAACTTATTGAGTAAAATAGGTTATACATCATAGGCTACAGGAGGGCATCTACCCCTCCCCCTTTATAGTACATACTTAAAGGCAAATCAGGAACTTAGCAGCTTAAAATTTGTAGATAGGTTCTTTGTATAGTTTATGAAAGAAATTTGGATAATTCCACCCCAAGGGTTTCTCCTTTAATATAATAGGGATTCAAAGGTTGTATAGAATCCGTCAGTTTTTAAGTTGGACATCTGAAATTTTGGATGTACGAGGAACTTATACTTTTAAAAAATAATTAAATTACTTATTTTAAATGATCTTTCACTAAACTTTATGTGGCAGACCAAATTCCTCACGAGCCAAGCTGCGGGCATAAGCTAGTTATTTTATGTAATGGAAAATACTCGATATCCCAAAACAATATTAACTGGATACTCATTATTATTAGGCTCATTGGTGGGCTTCAAAATAAGTATTAAATTGAACTTAAGTTCTAGAATAATGTTGGGTGCCTACTGTAGTGCAATTAAATGGACAGTTGTATTGTGAAAGTTGGTCCGACATTAGCAGTCCGAATCTTTAAACAGGTTCTACTTCAGAAAATGTTTAAATTAATATGGTTGGTTTGTACTTTTTTCTACTCATTTAACCTTTATAAGTTTATTGGTACTTGTGTATTGACGCCACCGCAGTTATATTTGCGTAAAGAGCAACTTTATTCGGATGCGCCAGCAGTTATATTTCTAACAGCTCATTTGTTATAGATTTGTTGTAGTTTGCTTATTTTTAGTGGTACGAAAATGCCTATTTGGGAATTGCCAAAAACAGAAGAAGATGCAATTTTATTTTTTCAGGAGCGAAATATTTTACCAAAAATGTACCAATTCGCATAAGATGAAACTTTATTTTGCTCAAGGTAACTTTAGGAAATGTCAATCAGGTGAATGAAAATAGAGACGGTTTTCAATCCATATTGAACTGTACAATGGCCCATTTTCCACCTAAAGACGATTGACTGCTTTCTTTTTAAATAAATTATTTTGATTTTTAATTGTTCATGATATATTCCATTATATATTTATTTACAATAATATTTATTAACTAAATAATAATTAATTTATAAGCTAATAATATTTATTAACTTATTATATATTAATAATAAATATATATATATATATATATATATATATATATATATATATATATATATATATATATATATATTATATATTTTAAGACCGTGGAAAAATTCCAACGAAAAGCCTTAAGTCTCCAAACTTAAACAGAAATAGAAATTATCTGTCCAATATTTCGCCCATTCAGGCATCCTCAGGGTAGAAAGAGAATAACAGTAAAACAAAACATGAATAATGCACCCAAGAAACATCCAACAACGGATGCAACTATAGTTTTGCATTTGAGCCTTGGAGGTGGTGGGATGTTTCTTGGGTTCATTATTCATGTTTTGTTTTGCTGTTATCCTCTTTCTACCCTGAGGATGCCTGAATGGGCGAAATATTGGACAGATAATTTCTATTTCCGTTTTAGTTTGGAGACTTAAAGCTTTTCGTTGAAATTTTTCCACGGTCTTAACATTTATGTAAGGTCTCTTTTTACTTTTCAATATTAATATATTATATATTAATAATTATAATTATGTATCTTGGATATACTTTGTTTTTAAATAAATTCTATTGATTTTTATTTAAAAAAATATAAAAATTATCAGTTATATAAAGTATAACTGAGGTGATGTTAATACACAATTTAATTTAATTGAACGTTAGCATTATAACATTTGAATTAGGATACCAGCCCGAAATGGCCAAAACAGCAGCAGGTTTGAACCCGCAACCTTTAGCTTAGCAGCTGAGCCCTCTACACTCTGAAGGATCCTGCTCCCGTTAAATAAAAGTATGAATATACATTTTATTCTTTTATTTAGCGTTTATTTTTGGTGGTTAAAACTAGACATCCTTAATAATAGATTATTTATTTAAGAAAATTATCTGATCGCAGACGACAGTTCCTTAAATATCGATAAAAATATAAGTAAGAGACTAGAAAAAAAAAAAAGACATAATAAAATATTTTTGTTTTTAAGAGAAAAGATTTGCCTTGGCCGGGATTCTGCATCTTCGGTGCAGTGCTCTAACCACTGAGCTACCAGGGGTCGTATCCAAGTCAGACAAATTCGTTCTCTTCACCGATCCTATATCCTATCCTATCCTAATTATAAAATACATATTAAAATATATTGAAATCTAAAATATATTATTTTCAATTATTGCTCTTTGCTGATTATTTACAATTATAAGATACATCTAATATAATATTTACGGCTACTGCGGAAAAAAAATCTGAAAAATCTAGAATTTTCGCCACTTAAATGCTTTATTTACTGAGTAAATTGAAGTAAAAACCTGTTTAGGTTATTTTTAGTTGGCTTAATATACCTCTTACCATTTGGTCGGAGCTAATGGGCACTTTTGAGTTCGATGGATGAAGGAAAAGCTTTTTTTATATATTTCAAATACTTATAGTTACTGGCTTTTGAGAAAACTTCACGTTTTTTTCTGTGTGAAAACAATGCATTTTCTTTTTTGTTACTAAAACAGTTATCCGGTAATTTTGATTTGTAATTTTACTGTAAAATGGGGATATACTAATTTCAATGATTACTCATGGTTAATGCTATGATGTTTTTACATAATTGTATATTAATATCTTTTAATTTAAAACGCATCTTCTTTTTTTATTTACTCCATATGGTTAAAGATTTTTAAAAAAATCATTTAAAATATCGTAAAACTTATTGGGGATTGAATTTTATGACCTAAATGGTAAATTTAATTAGCCCAAATGTAGATTTAAAAAAAAATAAATAATACATGTATTGAATACACTCATCTATCCATATTGAATGATGCTCTTGCTACGCCTTATCTAGGTAAATGTATATTCGATTTGATCAAACGTTGATAATGATGAAAAACAAAGGGCACTCGCTTTATCGACCAAAAGCCTGAAGAGTCTTTTATTTCACACGACGAATGGATTCTTGTTAAATTTTTATTCACATAAAGTTATTCTTTGAGATCAATTATTTGATAACTAAATGTGAGTTCGTTGATTAGTTTCTTATTTTGGTTAGTAAACCCGTTTTTCCAACTTCAATTATGTCATCATTAGGTTGTTTGTTTGTTTTTTTCTTAAAGGAATATTAATTTTTTTATATATTTAAGTAATAAAGAGAAAAAACGATGATTGTAATATTATTGTTGCCATTTTATTATTTTAATTACACTAAATGAGACTAACCCACATATCCCTCAAGCTCTGCCTTAGCCTGCCAACGCTGACGACGCGAGGTGAGACACCTTCCGCTGCAGCCCACATGGTCGACTGCCCAAAATATCGCAAGGGAATGTTAGGAATGGCATTTTCTATGAAATTATTCTACCTCTGTGAGGATATTCTGGGGAAAATAGGGGGAAATGGTATAGAATACGACAATAATATAAAATAGGCCGTAATGTATAGAATACGACAATAATATAAAATAGGCCGTAATGTATAGAATACGACAATAATATAAAATTGAAGGTGGTCATTTTCGAAAGAAACAAACAAGAAAACTTCTTAATAGTTTTAAATTTAATGACTCTTGTATCCAATCCTTACAATCCAAAATCCTTCGTAATATCTTAGTTTGATACGGATCCATAATGACCTCAATGTTCCGTTCGTTACTGATTTGGCTCGAATCCGTTAATAGTCTTTTCATGAAAAACTTCCTGAAACCCACTAGTTTCAAACCTAGCTACTTCTTCGAATAGAAGGCGTCTGAAAAGAAGATGGCCTCTAAGTTGAAAATGTTATTTGAGTACTGCCATCGGGTAGTTTCTCTACTAGTCATTTTCCATCCCTCCATGTATCATTTACTGGTTATATTGTTATAATACAATTGTACAATCCCTGGCCATATTAATGTGACCACTGGATAGATTCGTACTTGTTACATGTTTGCATTATCTTTTTGTATGCGTAATGATTTAAAACGAGTTTAAATATTAGTTTTATGGGTAAGTTAGTTATCTGATAATAATATGAAATTGAAAAAAATAGTTTCGAAAATAAATCTTTATTTTTTTTATATTTTGTGGTATCACCCTATTTACACCCTATTTTAAATATTGATGAAAAAAAACTATCAAAATAGTTAAAATATATGATGCAAATAATAAATCAATAATAAACTTACCGAATCCGACTTGTATTTAATGAAAAGGAAACAATAAATCCACAAAAATTTCAAACACAAATTATGCACGCCGTCACTCGTAAAACAAAATGGCTGTACTAAAACCAATGCTGTCATTAATTAAAAAAAAATACTTTAAAAAACTTATAACAGTGTTGCCATTGCTTAAAACAGCAATTTATTAAGACACGCGAAAATTTATAAAAAAAATGAGGAAAAAACAAAAAGAATATAATCTTTCTTGGTGGTCACATTAATATGGCCAAGGACTGTAAATTGCAATGAATAAATTAATAAAAAATTAATAAAGAATATGAAATTAACCTTTGGTGTAATATTTAGCATTACAACTACTACTGCTATACTAAAATATCGTGGGTTTCTAGCCCGGCAGGTTGCCTTGGGCTCTTTTAAAAATATATTAAAAAGTTCTAGGTTATGCCGTCCTTCTGGAGGGACGTAAAATGGCAGTCATGAACCTGTACGATGTCATGTACTCGTTAAAGATCCCTATCCTTAGTAAACCTGGATAGGCAAAATTTATTACTCCTACTTTAGCATCGTCCGATTAGCCACAGCAATATAAAGTGACCTTTAAAACAATAAACAACAAGAATATGAAATTATTTCCTCCCTACTTTAGAATTTTGTTCAAATCAAACCTTGAATCAGTGAACCATGGAATAGAATGGACTTTTTCCATTACAGACCAAGAGAAAATTCCTTAACAGTACCGATCAAGAAAATCGATTTAGGGATTCATATTTATCTTTACCCCCCCCCCCCATTACATTTCCAATAAAAAATTAAGGTGGAGAATTGTAGGTTTAAAGATTTTTGATAAAAATATATCAATTTTCTTTCAGAAATATTCACTAATCTAAAAAAAAAAAAAAAAAAAAATATTATTTTTCATGGCCGATATGGCGCGCCACAACCAGTTGTTGCCTAAATTGAAAGGTTCATCTTGTTTTATAATTAGAGTTGTATACATTAATTCAAGATTTAAGAGCATGGATGTATTGTAGTTTTTTCAACACTTTGGAGTTTTAACTGTTTGACAGAGACGTTTTTCGAGTTTATCTTTTGACACTGCTAAAACTAGGCTCGCACTAATTACGGTTGAACCATTCGAAAACCTGATGCACTTTCAAACCATCCTTAAATCCTATTACAAACCTCTTGAGATGTGTTGTGAGAGAATGCAAAGTACAGCGACGTCCTAACTGGAGTAGGCACAGACTGTCTTCTGCAGAGCCAAGTGGGAACATATATAGCCCTCTTCAATGCTCTGCTTCACACGATAATTCTTCACTCATCCCCACCTTCTAGTTAGCTTAAACTTTTAATTAGTCATTCCAACTGTATTTCGAACCCGGACCACCCATTTCATTGATGGGAATCTTGTCATTGAGATGATTGAAGGAAATCAAGTGACTGCGTACGCACTGCATCACTCATTGAAGGCATCAGTCAATCGCATCACAAGCTTAAGGCGCGCTTTACATCCATACATATTATAAAACAAAGTCCTCCGCCCCGTTTATTCGCGGTAAACACAAAAGCTACATCACGGACTTTCATGCTGTTTTCACCAATAGATAGAGTGGTTCATGAGGAATGTTTAGGTACACAATTTGTCTAGGTTTTGTGTAAATTGGTTGGAATATAACGGTAATTGTAGGAAGTGTTTGAAAGAGTCAAGCTGCCTGGGAGCTGTCAACGAAGACGCTGCCTTTGCAGGAATATTTCTCTTATATAGATCCACAAAAATTCCGCGCAATATTTTGGTGGCATTGCCTAAACTTATGGAAGCCTACTTGATGAGCCACTGATATCGCGATAGTTGTTAGTTTAAAGAAGTTATTATTGAAGCCCATGTTACCATACTAGGATAATGTCCTGTAAAATTCTAAAAACACATCTTTTGTTTCTTCTATTCGGTACCAAGTGTCAGGATAGTGAAGAAGACCAACTCGTCTTAACACCAGCTGATAATATTAGTAACAATGATAAGGCTTAGCAAACCCGAAGGTTCGATGCCGATACTACCAATAGCTGCTTAATAACTTCAACTCAACCACCCAAACTCAAATAAGATAGATCACTTTTAACTGAATCTTCTCCTCGGAGGTTTACAAATTTTTTAAACTTTTTAAGAATGTGTTCGTTACTAAGCCCAGCAACTTTACAAGTCTATCTCAACTTTGCGACATCACTTCAATTATAATTACTGAGTGCATGCTCTATAATCTCCTAAATTTACCTGTAGTCTCGTACATTTTCGTACCTTATCTTATTTTCGAACACCTTAAGACATTGTTCATCCTTCAACATTAACGACCATGTTTCACACTCATATAGAACAGTTGTAGTGATTGATAATTTTAAATTTCTAATTACTATCAATCAAGTTAATCGTGAATTTGGATTCGATGGAATTACTAGAATTTTTTAAGAGAGACTAAAAATGGCAAAGTTACATTCACCAAAAACTGTAGAGACAATTAAATAACGAAAATAATTCCGATAAGTTATGCGCCATTTTATCTTTACTAATTAGTATAATTAAGGTAAGGTATCCAAGAGATCTCGTACGTGTTACAGCAAAATTAGATAGAGAATTATCACAAAACGGATATAATCTCTTTAATGATTTTTTTAAATATATATATTTATTGAAATTCACTACATACTTAAAATAAACAACTATTGCAACAGGCAATTATTATTAAAAAATAAAACAACGTGGCCTAATTACGTACTAGTACTTAACAATCTAATAATATGTCTAAATTAGAAGTACCCGAGGCCAACTTCTTTGCATATCACGCCTTGGGGGACTAACGGACATTGATGAGGAATTAAGTTTGGACCCTAGGAGATTTGGTTGGGAATACAATTTTCATGAATAGATAGGTAACGGATTCGAGCCAAATGAAACATTTTGGAGATCTTGTCAAACATTTTGGATGAAATTGTCTTTTATATACATATTATAAAACAAACTCGGCCGCGTTTGTTCCCGGTAAACTCAATAACTACTGCACGGATTTTCATGCGGTTTTCACCAATAGATAGAGTGGTGCACCAGGAAGGTTTAAATATGTAATTTGTCGAGGTTTTGTGTAAATGGGTTGGAATATAACGATAATTGTCGGAAATGTTGGAAAAAGTATAGCCTCCTGGTAGCTTTTATCGAAGACGCTGCACAATGCCTTTGACATATAATGAAACAATGCATGGAGATATATTCCTCTTTTGTTGATCTACAATAAAATCAGTGATGGCCTATATCTATCGTGTAAGGAAAGCTTACTAGACCCATTTTATCTTCTAAAAAATTGATAATTAATGCGGTATTTGGAAAGTTATTTAGATGAGCCCCAATCCTTATATACTTTAGTAAACTTAAGCATTTCATGCGCATTATTAGAATATTTTATAGCGTATAATTAAAATGAATATCTTATTGGTTATCGCAAAAACTTAACGCGCTATTAAATGAATTCGTATACAAAGAAATATTTTGTTTTGTTTTTATGTTTGTAATATCTACATAACAAAATACATTAGATAAACAAAACATTTGGGCAGAATATGTCTTACTACCGGTGCAATTGTCGGGGCGGGTCGCTAGTTTATGATAAAGTAACGAAGAATCCACACGTTACTAACTGCTTTGGATTGTAAAGATTGGATACGAGTGGAATTGGATGGCTTGGTTTGGAAGAAGCCCCAAACTCTAATATATAAATCCAAATCGCTCTAATAATATTATTATGCAATGAATTGGAAGTCTAAGAGTTTTGTAATTATGAAAACATGTTTGAGAGAGTGAGTGAACGGTGATACCAAAGAATGAAGACTCAAAGTAAAGAAGCCTTTAGCACTACTTTAGCACTACTCTCATCAAATCCCTGAGTCACCAAAAAGAACTAAAAAAGTTCAATGCACGTTCAGTTACTCATAATAACACTTGCTATTCTTGCTGTATTTTATTGGAAGGTAAGTGGGTCCAACGACTTTCTTCCTTAAAGTTACGATGTTTCAGCATTCTCCATCCAACGTTACTAACCCATATGGAAGCAAGTCTGAACACTCTACAATAAAAAAAAAAAACTTTATAACGACTTACATACGAGGACACCTGACCAATAGTCCTTATTCAAGAGTTAGACTTCATCGGTTGATCCATAGGAACCTGCTCGGTGATGCAAGACCCAACAGAGGATATTTACCCTAGAAGGATACTTGGAGTAATTTCAGTTTGTTTTGTTCATTTAACGTCCACTTTATGCCTGATATGGCTATTCAGACGATGCTACTGTGGGAGCTCTAAATTTTGCCTATCCAGTCGTAGTAATTTTACTTATTTGAAAAAAAAAGACTCTTATTTCTAATACACTGCCGGATGCTCATTGTCTAATCCTTTTGTCGATGTCTTCATTATTTTTGTTTGTTTCTTGGGCCGCTAATAGAAATGTCGGATCCCAACATCAACCAATGCCCTAGCCGAGTTAAAACAACCTGTACTATGTACAACAACCCGTGAAGGGTCCGGGGTTCAGTACATGGTAGAAAGTGTACTGCTTCTAGGACAACGGTTATGCAGGGGGGGATTTGTCCTAAATCACTCTCAACCTCCAGATCCCCCCCCTTAATTTGGGTGCCCAATTTATAGAGGCTGGGTGAGCCCCAGGAGATAGATCCTATATGATTTATCTCCGGCTGCAAACAGACTAAATAAAAGTCTTGCCTGCAGCGGGATTTGAACCAGGATTTCCTGCATGGTAACTCAGTGCTCTACCACTGAGCCAATCTGCTCCTCTTCCCGAGTTACACATTGTTTACTATCGAAACAATTAACATATAATATTGCAAATAATCAGTAACAACCATACGCAGGAAATGCTATTTTTTTTTTTTTTTGCGTTGATTAGATTTTGTGTTTATCTCCTTCCTTAAAAGTGGTAATGGCGAATGTTTCAATTATTTTTTAAGAATTAAGAGAAACGATACTAGCCTTAATCAACATTAACGAAAAGAATTGTGTTTTTCAAGTTAACCTTTATTATCAACACTAATAATTCTACCCTTCCTACGATTGAAATATTATTATTCTATTGTTTAAATCTTATACTTACTGTTGTTATTAATCATAATTCATATTGCTTATTCTTGATTTAATGGCTTTTTATGTTACAGTTTGTTCACATAATTCTTTTTTATAATTATTTAAATTTAGTTAAAAACCGTTTCGAACAATAAAAAAATGAAAGTTTCTCAGAATGATGGGAACTGATATAAAAGTGCATGAGGCTGTAAGTTCTCTAGAAAGGTGAGGGTTGTTTGAGTGAATGAATATTCATTAATCACTTTGCTAATGAAGTCATTTACCCCAGAACTGCCTTAGTCAATTTTAAGGTCATAATTATTTTTAACTGAAGTTATTGCTTGAAGCTGAAGGTTATTTGTAGTTTTAGTTTGTTTGAGTAAGAAAAAAAAGTAATACATAGGATACATGATTAAGATACATCCTCCTAGTAAAATATAATACATAGGATACATGATTAAGATACATCCTCCTAGTAAAATATAATACATAGGATACATGATTAAGATACATCCTCCTAGTAAAATATAATACGGGAATTATAAATTTCGTAAAAGACCTATTTAGATTAATTCATTGGATCTTACTTTTTATTTTTAACGGATTGTACTAACGCGTTATTTTCTCAATAACCCCTTTTGCTTTCTACAATTGTTTTAAACTATTACAATATATAGAGTATAGTATATGTATGCCCTTAATAGGGTGTAGTATATGTATATGTGTGTATATAGTATATGTGTACAAATTTGTTAATAATTTGTTAACAAATTTGTTAAACTACTAAGCCCAAGATCGCGGGTTTGTAGCCCGACAGGTGACCCTAGGATTTTTTAAAGGGAGTAAAAAATCCCTATCCTAATTAAACCTGGATAGGCAAAATTTAGAGCTCCCACTGTAGCATCGTCCGATTAGCCATAGCAGCATAAAGTGACGTTAAATAAACAAACAAACTAACAAATTTGTTAAGAAATTAATAGTACACAACAGTTATTAATAAGATATTAAAAATTAAAATTCATTGTATTTTGATAATAGATTGCCAAGGATTTTCAAAGCAATAATTAATTAAAAAATATATGCCTGCAGGTATTTTTGATTCCTATTTCATTTTTGAGCTTTAAGGCCTTTCGTTTGAATTTTTCCTGTCTTATATTTTTTTTCTCTAAAGAGGTTTTTCTCTTCTACATTAATTAATGGTCTAATGTTGAACATAAATTTGTTTGTTTTTTACACTTTCATATCGTTTCATTCGTTGAAATATTTTACTGTTTAAAAAAAAAATACATAATTCTACGTTTATTATAAGAAATACATTTATAACTGACCCAAAAGATTTACGATTTTTTTTAGTATAGGAATATCAACTTATAATGCATATGATGATTTGATAAATTATGGCATTAAACAGGAATTGAAATGCAAGTTGATATTTTATCGTCACTAACACAGGTGCTTAAAAAGATCGATAACTAATGATGTTATAGGTATGTTGTTGGTAGTTTAATAAAAAAATTAAAATAACTTGTACCCCTAAAACTCATGAAGGGGGTGCGGTTGAGCACGTGTAAAGTCTGTACTGTCTCTTGGATAATGGTCATGTTTAATGTCTCTAGGATAATGGCCATGCAGGGAGGCAATAGCCTGAGATCAACTACCAGGTTTTGTCTTATTAAAGGTACCAACTTTATAGAGGCTGGGTGATTACAAGGATCTAGGTATGGCTCTTAACAGAAATGGGACCTTCAGCTCAACTCGATGCTCGGCATACTGAAAACACC
Source organism: Arma custos (assembly GCA_037127475.1). Taxonomy (NCBI): domain Eukaryota; kingdom Metazoa; phylum Arthropoda; class Insecta; order Hemiptera; family Pentatomidae; genus Arma; species Arma custos. The sequence continues at coordinate 67,879 of JBBAGI010000138.1, read as the reverse complement.
ACTCCCCTAGCAACAAATATACTTGTTTATTATATATGTATATAGATTAGCAGAACTTTATAGCAGAAAACATCCGAAAACAAGAAGAATATAACCCCCTAATCACCAATTAAGAAGAAGAGCAGCAGACTGTAGTAGCTGGCAATTAGCGAAGACTAGCCCCGGAGAAAGCCAATGGAAACTGCTGAGAGCGCAATAATTACCTTAGCTTTGTTCTTCTCGGCTATTGTACGGTGGTCAGTATATCGGCACGGTGCTTCCTTTCATTAAGGTCACTTTTCCTCTTCGTCTTAACAGCAACCATACCATCCACACCTTCACGGCATTTATATGCATCCCATGAACCCATGCAACCATTTTTATTAGGAAGAATATGGTCCGGGTAGAGGTCAGAAAAAATTCTCTTTAATAAGGACAACTATTAACACTTTAAAGTCAACGCTTTGACCCACATAGAAGGGCTTATAATGGAGTCAAGGGTTGAAGTCGGCTACAAAGCAATGGAGGATCTATGCGTTACCTCCATACACCCTACCATAACTACGTGCCATGTACCATCCATTGTTTTGTAGTCAGCTGTCAACCCTTGACCCCATTATAAGCCCTGACGAAGAGCTACAATGTGGCTCGAAACGTTGGCTTTGAAATAAACTATTCTCCCTTTTAAAAAGATTTTTTTTATGACTTCCACCCAGAACTTTTTCTTCCTCATACAGATAAGGTTTCAATATTATTATTACAACTGATATTATTCAAGTTTATTTTCTTCTTCTTCTTTTCGATTAGAGCTAGTACCATAATAGGGACCAAGGAGTAATAATAATTTTTACTATTTCATTTCAGATTTTGCAATGGTATAAATCGATTTCTGCAATTATATCTCACAGATATTTAAATTTATTTTCTTTTTCTACTGGACTGATATCTGCCGTCAAATATTTTGGGGTGTTCTTGATGTTAGTAACAAATTGTGTTATTGTACTCAGACCGTTCAACCTGTTTGGCTATTTCTTCCACGAGATTGATTTGTATCGTTGCAATTGTTAGGCTGTCTGACACTATAGCAAAATCATCTGAAATTTTATATTCATTATTATTACAAAAATATTTCGATTACGGCTATAATTTTTTTTAACTGTGTCGTATTTAGTTTAACTAAATTTTTAATGACTCATAAGTAACCGTAAAACTTTTAAAACTATATCTTAAAACTCTTTTCTGAGAGCATTCTTTAGTCTTTCCTGTGCAGCCGTTGACCATGAAACAGTACTGTCTCTACCATGTACTGATCCCAGACCCTTCAAGGGTTGTAATGGTACAGGTTTTTATTTTTATTAATAATAAACAATTTCCGTGCCACCACCGTGTTTCATCGAGACCTCAGCTTATCCTACTGTATTTAACCTCCACCTCAATGCTTATTTAAATTTATAAATGTTATAAATATTAGCCTTTCTAAGGCCCCCTTCAGTAGCAGAAAACAGATTCGCTATTTAACGCAATGGCATCGGAGCTTGCTCTATATCACCGTAACTCTTCTGTCAATAAATAATATTGCAAGAAACTTAATTTATAATTAACATAACCTATAACTGTTATTCATAAGCAAGTAAATTAATAATTACCTACCTTAAAGGCCAACTGGTTGGTGCTGTTGGGTCATTGTTTGTTCATTTAACGTCACTTTATGCTGCTATGGCTAATCGGACGATGCTACAGTGGGAGCTCTAAATTTTGCCTATCCAGGTTTAATTAGGATAGGGATTTTTAACGAGTACCTGACATCGTACAGGCTCGGGGCCCCCGCTTAACGTCCCATCCCAAGGACTGCATAACCAATATTTTTTACTCCCTTAAAAAACCCTAACGCCACTTGGCGGGCTACGAACCCGCGATCTTGGGTTTAGTAGTTTGTTAAGCTAACCACTAGACCACAAGTCGCCCCGTGCAGTTGGGTGTGTGTGACCTCTCGGTATCTTAAGTATTTCGCTTACAAATCCTCACATAACAGCCCACAAACTTGTTTACATTGACACTTAGGACTTTCGTAATAAAAATAATATCTGCAATAGCCTTGAGCTACCTTCATTGCCTTACCTGGCAGCAGGTAATATACAATTTACCTTTACTTAGGTATTAATTACTTGATAAGATATGAAAACGATAACAGTTTTGAACCACAAGTTTTCAGACCTATAATCATGTAATATATTGCAATGAGGAAAAATGCCCAACTTCCTTGCCGATCTATTTTTTTAATTATATTACTACGAGTACATTGACCTGAAATATGTGGAAAAGAGGCCGTCCAACTGAAAGATGTTGGTGTAAAGGATTCCATAAAGAAATGACAGCGAGTGATCTCCGAGGAGAAGATTGGAAAGATGAAGACCGCTGGATATAATTCACATAAAAGCTGGAAATAGAAAAATATGGTGGTTCCCAACTAGGGGGGGGGGTGCATGACTAGTCAGCAAGGCACCAGACCTTTTTAAACTAAAATAATTCTCAAATATTTGTATTTTGAAGAGAAAAGATTTGTCCTGCCCGGGATTCGAACCCGGTCGTCTGCATCTCTAGAAGCAGTGCTCTAAACCACTGAGCTACCAGGGGTCGTACCCAAGCCAGACAAAAACCATTCTCTTCACCGATCCTATATCCCCGTGTTCTCGCAATTTTAGCGATGTACACACGGGGAAGAATATTCATTGAGCATTACTTTAATTGGGATCTTGTTGACTTACGTCAATTTCATATCAATAATTTATATTTATTTATTGATCTTTTGATGGTGATTGTTTTTAAATATTTTTATTTTGGACAGAAAAGATTTCTCCTGAATTATAAAATAATTCTCACAAATTTTTGGTTATTTTTCTATTACCAGTACTTCTTTATCTTAAATTGAAATTTATAATTTTGTATCGTGTGATCGTAAACTCTATGTTTTCTTTTCAATGTTACACTTCTTTTTTTTTTTTCATATAACCTACACCAATTTAGTGCAAGTGGGGGGGGGGGATGAGAGGCTTTCATTTGAGCATTGAGGGGGCGGGGTACAAAACAGTTATGTAACCACTGGAATAATATCGAATATTATAATAATATAATATTAGCTTCGAGATTTATGTTGAATCATTGTTTATCAGTTATTTATATACACACGTGAGTGCCTCAGTGGTAGGCCGCTTGTTCGCACTCATATATAAAACGTGTTTTTTAAAATATTATAAAAATAGGGTACCCAAAATAAGGGAGGGGAATCTGGCGGTTGAGCGTGACAGTAGCTTTGTCCTTGCAGTAGCTTTGTCCATGAAATAGTACAGTCTCTACCAGGTATTGAACCAGATCCGTTCTCGGGTTGTAGCACACACACACACACACACATATATACGTATTATACAACATATATATATATATCCTCGTACGCGTCTGTTCGCGGTAAACTCAATGCTGCACGAATTTTCATGAGGTTTTCATCAATAGATAGAGTGATACATCAGGAAGGCTTAGGTATATGATTTGTCGAGGTATTGTGTAAATGGGTTGGAATATAACGAATTGGAAATGTTGGAAAAAGTATAGCCTCCTGGGAGGGTTCATCAAAGACGCTGCCTAATCCCTTTTACATAGATATAACGAAACAATGCGTAGTGGAATATTCTTCTTTTATAGATCTATAAAAAAACCAGTGATAGTATATATCTATCTTATGAGGAAACTTACTCTACGCATTTTATCTTATAAAAAATTGATAACGTACAATGCAGTATTCTGAAAGCTATTTAGATGAGTACAGTATTAATATTTATCAACTTGTATACTTTAGTTACCTTAAGTATAGATAAGCATAATTGAGTATATTATGGGTTATCGCAAAAAATTAACGCTTATGAAAATAAATTCGTATATAAAGAAATATTTTATTTTGTTTTTTGTTTATAATATCTACATAATAAAATACATTAGAGGCAAAACATGTGGGCATAATATGTCTTACCACCCGTGCAATTGTCGGGGCGGGTCGCTAGTATATATATATATATATAATTATATATATATATATATATATATATATATATATATATATATATATATACACATATACACACATACTAGCTGACCCGGCCGCGCGTTGCTGTGGCTGTTGTAATAGTTTTAAAATTTGAATTTTAAAGAAACAATAAATGAATGGAAAAAATGAATTAAATAGATTTTTGATTTTACATTTCATTCATGTTATATCTAAGTACAGTATATAATAAATAAATAATATACAAAATTCGTAACTGATAAAATATATACATTAGATTAATGAATGAGATATATCATGTTTGATTTTTAATTATGGATAATAATATTTTTTTAAATTGTAACTATTTATTTCAATTTAATTGAGAGCTAATCGATGCACAATATTTTTTTTTTAATTTGTCCAATGTATGTTAATCTAATAATTATATATTAGATGATTTTCTAATACGTGAGCATGCAACATAATTGCCATGGGAGAAACATGGATTTTCTAATTCTAAACCGCAATTGGACATTGTTCTCTGACCTTGAGACTTGTTGATGGTCATAGCAAAACCAAGCGTATATCAAATTGTAGTCCTTGGAACGGTATTATGGTTTCTGATGGTATCATTGGAATACATGGCAACAGGACGACTTCTCCTTTAAAGATTCCAGTCAACATCGCTGCTTCAATTACATTCCCGGTGATATTTTTGATGACCAAACGTGTAAGATTCCATAATTGGTGCATTCAAATTACATATAACGAATAATAATGGCCGACACATATCACTTAGGGGTATCAAAAGTAATTTACATCCTATCCTATAGAGCTACGATTCCGGTTGATTATTATATATACAATTATATAATATTGGAACATAACCCAGGATCTGTTAGACTTACAGAGCTGCATTTGGGCTCAAATTGTAGAAAATTTAATCTTCTTTAAAAATGGTTATTTATGTTTTTTCCCTAAAACGCACCGATAAGGAGACAGAGGCCAAAAGGTGAAATAACTTTCGAAGTTTTTCGGCCACCAAAAGTATTCTCGTCCGTTTTTTCGGTTGCGAACTTGGATTTACACTATTCAGATATGCCCTTACAACATATCAAAAATGTAGCAATATCAAGCGTCATTGCTAAGATCGACGCATAATCAATAATAATGGCCGACATATATCACTTAAGGGTATGAAAAATAGTTTACATCCTATTCTCAGACCTACCGAATATAGAAACAAAATTTCATAAGAATCAGTCGTTTTTTTTAAGGAGTTTTGTTAGAAACACTGTGACGCGACAATTATATATATGTATTGTTACGGGCGCCGGCAGGAAGACGGAAGCAAGGGAATTAGCGGCTTAAATCCGTCGGCGGGAGAAGTTAAAACAGGATTAGGACCGTTCTAGATCGTCTCCTTTTGTCGGAAAAGGATTAAGAAGATTCCAGAATTTTCTGTTCTAGAATGTTCGGCCTTGCCTATTTAAATACTTACTTCATCTCGAGCCAGTCAGTCTTAGTCTGAGAGTAGACCAGTGAAGATCTGTGATAAGTGTAACAAGTGAGTGTCAGTGTGATAAACTAGTCAGTGTTGAACCGGCCAATGTAATAAGTGTATCAGTGAACTGCAACAGTCTCGCGAGTGTAATAAACTGTTTCTGTTTGTTACTGTGTGTCAGTTTGTCATACTTGGAGAATCTTACGGTCGGTGGACTAGTGAACGATAAGTGTTAATTATTAGTTATAAATTGTAGTGTAATATATTCATAGAAACTATTGTAACTAGTTAAGCTATCTAGAATTAGTAATATCTTATATTATTGTAATAATTAAATAGGAGTTAGGCCTAGATAGTAAATATTTAGAATGTTGTTATTATAAATTTATCTTAGTTCAATAATTTAATTGTATCCTTTTTATCATTTTGTTAATAAATATTAGTATCTTTAATTAAGGAATTGTTTAATTCATTTTAATACACAGTAGCCCGTAACGTAGAGAGAATACAACTAATATCCTTTACATAAATTATTTTGTTTCTGATAAAATTTAATGTTAAATAACAAATATTATTAAAGAAATTACAAGTGTAACTGAATAACTATTTGGCAATGCCTGACTAGATGCGACGGTATTATGTTTTTGTTGTTGTCATTGCAGTATTTCTAAGGTGTGGTAAAGAAAAAAAATCTGCAAAACAACAATTATACTAGTAGGTATTTATTATTTATTGAGTTAAGTCGATAATAAATTATATCAATTGGCCAATGGAATTTTATCGATTGCAGCCGTGACCGAGTTCTACGTACCTCTTTACCTAATAGCTTCTAGTTTGATATATATTACAATATCAACTTAAACATTTAACATGGACGTAATATCTTTAATAATATTTGTTATTTAACATTTAAATATAACCAGAAACGAAATGATTTATGTAAATGATAGTACTTGTTTTGTTGCTTGGACTATTTGAGAAGAAGATGGGAAGTAGACAAATGGATATGTTTTGTTCGTATCGATGTGCACAATATCAGTTTTGTATACATTTTTTTCCATTAAAGCGTCTGAATTTTTACTTTGTCTTTCATCTAATTATTTCATGAATTGCACGACTAATTTTGATTTTTAGGCTTGTTGTGACTGTAGAAAATCGAATAAGTCGAAAAGGAGACATTTTTCGCAAAACGTTCTAATACTCATTTGAAAGGCAATGACATCCCCTTCATATGCAAATAAATAACATGTTGAAATTGCTTTGTGTTAGTTTGGAAAATTATATCGAACTGGCTTTCCCACCAAGATATCCTGTCTTCATTGTACTCTTTATGTATATAAAAAAATAATTTATTTTTGGTAAAATAAATTGTTTAAAATGTTTCAGATATTAAGTAAATTAATCTTATGCATTTCTCAGACATAAACGATAATATTACGATTTAACATAAAAAAGCTTTTTAAAATATCAGAAAAAATCAATTTTGATTGTGTTAAAAATATTCATAGCTAGGAAATTGCATTTTCGTTTGTAAGTCTCGAATCTGATCACATTATGATTAGCGCATGGCTTCTTTGGAAAACATGTGTTTCTTTTTACCATAAAAGCGATCGCAATATCTTTAAAAATCTGTGTTATAGTCCAGGATCCCTGATACATTTTTGCACTCATGTTGATCGATAACGAGGTCATCAACAACGATTACTAACCACCTGATTTTTTTTTTACTTAGTTAATATTTATATAATTTAGCAGTCATATTGTCCTACCTGTTGCGTGGTACGTTATCCGTAAATTTTGGAGAATCATCAAATCGACATATTTTATCCTTGCTATCTCTGTTAGCTACCACAATCGAGAATTTTCGCACTGGAAATTGTTGGGCGTCTCATCGAAACGAAGCTATTCACGAAGATTCAGCTTGATAGTAATCAAGTGCAAAAATGTACCAGGGATCCTGGACTATTAGGATTATACTGGTTAGATAAAAATTGTTTATTCATTTTTATTTTGCTCGTTTAAAGGCTATCCAATTCCCTACGGGGAAAAACTCTCATTAGATATGTTAGCTCATTATTAGCTGAGATGATAGAAGTAAGAATATTGAATAATCAGTCATATTTTTTTATTTCTGCGCCAATCAAAACAGTTTTTTTTAGTTATTACACCACAAAAGATCATAAATTTATTTATTCATTATAAATAGTTAATGTTAATATAAAAAACAAATTATTGAAAACTTCGATCATCACCAACAATTAAGGGCTTGTTAATATTCGTAGCCCTCTGCATTAATTTGTGTTAATTTTCTTTTTATGTTTAGTTATTCTGCGCGCTTTAAAAACTCCTGAGTAAAATGCAGTATATTATTCTGGTTCACTATAAATTCTAGAGTAGATATAGAGTTAATGAAGGAAGAATCAGCGGTGAGACATGTGCTGCACCTGCTCTCCGTCAGGTTTGACCAGACTCCGCAAACATGGGAGACACGTGTTGCTTTCGAAACCAGAAACCTTTCTGACTCAAAAGAGCGCCACTTGCAAACTGTTACATAAAAGGACAAGAAAACGGATTCGTTTTCCTGATCTGAGAAAAGAATTTAAGAGTGAACATGTTCGTCTTCATTTAATACTTTTGCTAAGAGAATGATGGCTTGAATCATACGTCTTCTTTCGTAACTGAGTCAAATCTTGGCTAGCGAAATTGTTAATTCGAAATCAAAATCGAGGTTATGATTCCCTTTACTGTTTCTCCTGAATATTTTTTCAAGTTGAAGACTTCTTTAGCCGCGTTCAGCGACTTTTAGTAGAAGAAAGCTTATGGGTACGCGTGGTTGGCATGAGTAAAGGTGCGTTTACACCAAAGTTGGCAACTAAAAGTTGACAACACATTATGGAAAACTAAAAGTTGTCAACTAACAGTTCTTCTTCAGACGCGTTTACACCAATGTCTTCCACAAGTTGCGGCAACTTGTTGCCGGTTTTAAGAAAGTACAGCAACAGTTTTTGTCTTCCACTTGTGGAGAGACAAATCTTCCACTAAATTTTCGTTTCCCGCGGAGAGTCGGTAAAGATCAAAGAAAGTTGGCAACTAAAAGTGGAGAACTGTTCCCCCTCCACGCGCCCTATTCATAATTAAATAGTGCTGTAAATGCATTTATTCATAAATAAATATTGCATATGGGGTATGTCAGCACCAAAAGAATTATAATAAATTAGTCAAGTATTTACAAATAATTTTAATGCCGAGGGCTATTCTCTTTAAAAAATAAAAATATTTAAAAATTAAAATAGCTGACCAATAATTATAAAAAAAAAAAAATGTCTTCTATATATTTATAAGATTACTTATTAGTATATTTTTACAATCTTTAAATTCTAGTATGTTATTAGATACATTTTCTAAATATGGTCACCGCAATATGACAGTTTCAACAGAAGGGTATGCCTTTTTATTACCAGTGCGGCTTCTTTGTTCTCAATAAACTGGGCATCTGGCAAAAGTGTGGCCTTCACAAAAATATTTCGCAACCTGTACAGCGGGTTCGTTTTATCTATATTACCATTTGAGGCCCAAACAGTGCTCCTTGAAGAGGCGAATACCGCCGGGTTCGTTTGAACTGGTAATAAATTGCCAAGAGGCGGGCCCTTGTACCTGTTCTAAACAATTATCTTTAACAAAAGTTTTAGGGCATTTATTAGTACAAGCAAAAATATTTAAATTATCAATAACCAAAATTTCATATACGCAGAATGCAAATGCAAATACTAATAACTAATTATGCAAATGCAAATTGTACTTAAAAATGTGTATAGATAACCAAATCATACCTAACCATTTAATGTCTCACATTATTAATCTGGAAAAATTTTTAATAAAAATTATTTTAATAACACTAAACAAAATAATTTCTTCAATATTCTAGGAAATAAAATATTAAACCTAGATAAAAAACAAGCTTATTGGCTAATCAGAACAAATAAGAAAAAATTGCAAGCTCACTTAGATAAAATTAATAATGTAGATAATAATTCATATACACAAATCTATAAAATATGCAAAAAATGGAGTAACATATTAAAAAAAATCAAAATAATAAATATAAAATTTAAAGCAAATAAATCTAAGAAATTAACATTCAGAAACCCATATAATAACAATGAAATAGCAAATAAGCATTGTACAACAATCTTTTCTAACAATTCGAGAAATATTTTCATTTTTAAAGAGAAAAGATAGGCCCTCGGCCGGGATACGAACCCGGAACCTTTGTCTTTCCGCGACAGCGCTCTACCAATTGAGCCACCAAGGCAAAGACAATAGAGTCGTTAACTTAACAACTAATATTATACCCAACAACATTATAACTTTATTAAGTCTAGGGGATAATATTAATTATGACCCAAATAATAAAAAAAATCAACATTTCTCAAATGTTAGCGGACATTGAATCTATAATCATAAATTTAGAAACTCCCGAAGCCCATAGAAATGGACTTAGGAATACTCTTAATAAAAACATCTTAAATTATTTGAACAAAGAAAAAAATAAACCTAATAACACAATAAATAAATTTAATAAAATTATAATCCCCTCTTGGCTACGGCCTTGGTTCAAATAGTCCATACTATTGATTTAAACAAAACTATTATTGTTCATGTTTATTAGGTAGTCCTCTTGTAACCCAATTTAATGATTAACTTAGTAATTGAAATTATTAATTGAAATAGAACATTTAAATAACAAGCTTCTGTACTCTATTACAATAATATTTAATATTGAAATATGTATAGTAAAAACAAGTGTGACATTTAATATTACTTTGGAATATGTTACTAATTTTATCATGTACCATTATTAATTGTGGTTCATTACCAGTGTATCTAATAACATACTGGAATTAAAAGATTGTAAAAATATACTAATAAGTAATCTTGTAAATATATAGAAGACATTTTTTTTTTTATAATTATTGGTTTAATTTTTAAATATTTTTATTTTTTAAAGAGAATAGCCCTTGGCATTAAAATTATTTGTAAATACTTGACTAATTTATTATAATTCTTTTGGTGCTCACATACCCCATATGCACTATTTATTTATGAATAAATGCATTTACAGCACTATTTAATTATGAATAGGGCGCGTGGAGGGGGAACAGTTCTCCACTTTTAGTTGCCAACTTTCTTTGATCTTTACCGACTCTCCGCGGGAAACGAAAATTTAGTGGAAGATTTGTCTCTCCACAAGTGGAAGACAAAAACTGTTGCTGTACTTTCTTAAAACCGGCAACAAGTTGCCGCAACTTGTGGAAGACTTTGGTGTAAACGCGTCTGAAGAAGAACTTTTAGTTGACAACTTTTAGTTTTCCATAATGTGTTGTCAACTTTTAGTTGCCAACTTGGGTGTAAACGCACCTTAAGTCTCCAAACTGAAACAGAAAATGAATCTTAAATAATGACATTTATTCTATCATGTGATGATTTACATCTTAAACCTCAGTCTACAACTGTGGTATCTCTTCTTTTATTTTTCCGGTGCAGACCCTGGGAGGCTTTTGAGTAAGCAGAGGTACCTCTAGGCTCCTGCAGGTAACTCCTCGCAGGTGTATCAATATATTCTTAGCATTTTAAACAGTTTCAACATTTTTTTTGTTTATTGTTTCTTTACGAGCTTATTAGCAATTTTTTTTCTGAAAATAATAATAATAATAACAACACATTTAAAACATATATATATATATATATATATATATATATATATATATATATATATATATATAATATAGTTTTATTTTTCAGGATTAAGGAGCTTCAAATGTCTAGCTCTGAACGTAAAACACACTTTATATTAGTTCATGGGCCTTCCTTCTCTTTAGCCTTCTTACTAGTGCAAGGAGATGGGCGGCCTCGGCGTTGACGTGGTCTAGCAGGAGACCCTGATGTGTCTGGGCGAATTTTTACAGACAGTGTGGATTGTCTGCCTAGGAGCGCATAACATTGTTTATGTTATTTTCAAAACCTCGATTCGTTATTCTCCTGTCAAAGCGACCATGTTTAACTCTCATAAGCAGTTGGTAGGACATTAGTTTTGTGCATTCTGATTTTAAGGTTTCCGGTAAAATTGGCGCCAGCTTAGTAATACCGAAAGAGCGGAAATCAGAAGCAGTCGCCTCAATTAAGCAGAACATTTTGTTTAGATTAGAGGCCGGTTGTTGGCCAGCTGTTGGAACCCCATTAGAACCATTTCCTCGTTTTAGTCCTCAACCTCTGTCTTGTGTGATCCTACCGCCAGCTTCCCATCAACGTCCATTCCGAGGATCTTTGAATTCATACAATAAACTTAAAAATCCCTTTATTTTTCATTGGACATTGATGAGAATTCTATTGTACTATTTCTTTTAAATCCATCTAAGAAATAAAAAACGACTACTTTTTCTGTATATGTACCAACTACGTGAATTTAGGGTTTTGAAATATATTTTTGAGTTTATGGTATGAATGTGAGAAATTGTTTTATTTTTATTATCATTTTCGCAAGTATTATTGAGTTTCACGGCAATACATTGGTTGTATTTTGTCAAAACAAACATTTCGAAGTGTATTCGATGATATAACCTATATATATATATATATATATATATATATATATAACCTAAACAGTAGATGTATTTCGGTTTCACGCATTTCTCATTATTGCACTCTTTTTTCCATCCTAAAACTCACGATTATTTGTAATTTTTATAGAATATTTAAAAGGTAACAAATGAAAAGTTAAAACTTTTCAGCTGGAAACGACAACCTGCGGAACTAATACCCAACATACTGACGTAGTACTACGATTACGTTTATTTATTATTTAATATGGTTTTATTAAAAGGTGCAATGACATTATCCACTACCCTGCCCAATTCTAGCAGTTACCAAGTAAACACGTCCTAAAACTATTGTCATTTGAATTATGAAGTATATATTTTTAATTTGAAGAGAAAAGATTAGTCCTCCGGGTCGTCTGCATCTCTAGTGTAGTGCTCTAACCACTGAGCTACCAGGGGTCGTATCCAAGCCAGGCAAATCCATTCTCTTCACCGATCTTATATCCCTGTGCTCTCGCAATTTTTGCGATGTACACAAGGGAAAGAATGTTCATTGATCATTACTTTAATTAGGATATTGTTGACTTACGTCAGTTTTATATTTATAATTTATTTGTTTATATTGTTCTTTTAAATAAATAAAAGTATATAATTAGGTGGAATTTGAAGTACGTAAACTTTGAAGAAAAGTACTCAGCATCAGGAAGTTTTAGTTGTTGGATGGGGATACCTTTCGGACCCTGAGTCAAAGTTTTGGAGGGTTTCCGAGTCGAAAGGATTAAGAGGAAAGGAAGATCCTGCACAGAGGAATGGAAGAAGGAGCACTGGAGGTAGGCGAAACTTCATACAAAGAAGAAATGAAATTGGTTCGATTTTTACCTGGAACTGGGGGGGGGGGGGAGTTTAAAGTGTAATTTTAATAACCGTCGTTTATCCATGACACGAATGTTCGCTTGTAATTCACGACCATTTCAGTAAACATTTGAGCGTGTCTGTACCAACTCAGGAGTCATTTCGAACTGATGATGGCAATAAACTGATGCTATCGCTCTTTATTTATTATTAGCTAATAACTGATTACCGTTATCAGTTTAATGTCGGGTCGTTGAAGAGCCTTGGCAATGAAGTCGTTGACCTCAATAAAATGTTGAACAATTAAATGGTCTTAAAGGGGATCACAACGATGAGATAATAAATAATTTTGTGTTAGACAATAATAACTTTACTTGTTAAAGAAAAATTTTAACGAAAATAGTATAATTTAATTTTTTATATTACTTTAAGAATTAAGGCGATGTTAATTATATATTTAAATTATTATTTCTTTATTGTTCTATGCATATTTGAAAGTTCCATGTGAGGTATAATTTTACGGGCTACTGGGTGTGAAAATGAATAATACTACTCCTGAATTTGAGATACTAATATTTATTAAAAATTGACAAAAAGAATATAATGAAATTACTAACAATTAAATTATTAAACTGATATAAATTTACAAAAACAATATTCTAAAAATTATAATAATTATAACCTAGGCCTAACTCCTATTTAATTATAGGATTAATTATCTTCCACAATATAAGATATTACTAATACTAAATAGCTTAACTATTTTTACAACTACAAATTAACACTTACAGTTCACTAACTAAAGTCCATCGACCGTAAGACTCTCCAAATATGATAAACTGATACACAGAAACAGTTAATTACACTGTTAATTACACGTGGACTGTCACAGTTCACTGACACACAAGTTAGTGAGTAGTAACTCACTAGTTTATTTAGACTTACTACTGATTGCCTGACTTCGCAGCGGATGGTATTTATACAGCCAAGGTCGAACGTTCTAGACGCGCGGGAGTGGGGGAGCCCGTTCTTGGATCTTCCAGATCCTTCTAATCCGTTTTAATCCCTTCAGCCCGCCTTTCTCTCTCTGACCGTAACAATAATAATAAAACTTTGGTTATTGGTAGAGCAAAGCATTCCTAATGCAATGATGGTATTCAAATAATTTTATGTTGAATAATATCAGTTGATCTTGTATATATGAAGAAGAAAATGATCCGGGCGGAGGTCAAGAAAATTCTCTTAGTTCGGGAACGCCAATAAGAAAATTTATTAGTACGCCAACGTTTCGATCCGCATTGCAGGCCTTCTTCAAGGCTAGTTTTGTGGGCAGGGGGTCGAAACGCTGGCTTACCAATAATCAGTTCTCCAGAAAATATAAGAGAATTTTCTTCACCATTTTCTTCCTAAAATTATTTTATTAGCCATTAGAAAATTTTGAAAAGCTTGAAACTTTTTTTTATTTTAACATATGGCATTATTATTCCCATAAAACTTCAGTTTCAAACATGATACCGCTCAGAATATATCGATGCCTTATATGCGTTAAGTGCCGAAAACAAGATTTTACAGTAGTCAACTTTGATAATAATTTTACACAAGAAATACAGTTCAAGTTTAAACACACAATATATTTTTGTAACCTTCACAGCTTCTCTATTAATTATATATCAATATATGATCTATGACTTCCTGATCACAACTTTACAATATTAGTTATAGAACAAAACCCATTTTTGAAAAATTTGCACTAATTTGTGAACTATGGCATCGATATGACTTGATTAAACAAAAAAAATCATGTTGGCAACGCAATATCAGATATATCGTTCCTTAAGCTACGTCCATACTACTAGACCGTTGCTGAGACATGATCTCAGAGACGCGGATTGGCTGGTCTATCTAGGCGGTTGCGGAGCCGTTGCTGAGTCCGTCTCTGAGACCAAAATCGCTGGTCAAGCGTCTCCCGCTTCGAATGGGAGACCTTAGACCAGCGGCCCGAGACACGGCCTAATCTGAGCAATATTCAACATTATTATTGTCATTATAAATTGTGATTATACATTTTAATATTAATTATTGATCGTAACTATCATGTGTATACCTAAAATTATAAAAATAATCCAATTATGTTAATAATGATATAACTAAATTACCGGTCTTAATTTATTTAACATTACGATAGGCGCGCGTATCTGTCAGATATGCAGTGAAAATTTTCATTTAACTTTCTTTAATCCTTGTCGGGTCTTAATATTTTCCTCTTCTCACGACCCAACCAAACCACAGTCTTGGGCGAAAATTCCAACAATAAATAGTTAGGTTAAAGTGTTGTGGATCTGATGAGGAATACGTAAATTCAAGTAGTATCTTATACCTATTTAATTATGCAATGTAAAATTTTTAATTCATTGGTAATTTAAACAAACAAATTAATTAAATTTTCACTTGATCCAAACTATTACAGGCCATTCTATTACTATTAGTTTTTTTTCAGATAAGCGTGACCTTTAATCATTGCTTCAGTCTTTTAATTTTCTATTTCTTTCATATATTTAATTTATATCAGTTTCAGTAGTATTTCAGTGTGCTATCTTATTTTCTATAATTATAGTCGAGAAATATATTTTTAATTTGAATAATGCTTTAGACGTGAAAGTTCTGCTAAATGCAATTATATGTGATAAAGACGATGATATTGATTAAGATATCGCGACTTCCCTGGAAGTAATTGTTAAGTATAATTTGATGTAGCTTGTCGTTTTTAAAATGTAAATTTCTATTTTTTCTGAGTTTCTTGAGAATAAACTTTCATTTCCATCTTCTTTCGACCCAATCCTACCACAGTCTTGACCGAAAATTCCCACAATAAATGGTTAGGTTAAAAAAAGTGTTTGTATTTGAGAAATACGCTCATCCATTCGTCATTTTTTTAAATATCTTATTTTTCATTATTAAATATAAAATTGGTAAGTCATTGGTAATTTAAACTAGCATATAAATTGAACTTGGACTTTATTTAAACATTACTTAAATTAGATTTTTATATGACAGATAAGCGCGGCCTTTAATCATTGCATCAGTTTTTATTTTTCTATTTCTTGCATATATTTATTTTATTGCAGTGTGCTATCTTATTTTATGTCATTAGAGCCGAAAAAAAGTTTTTTTAATGTGAATAATGGTTTGGACGTGAAATCTGTGTTAAATGCAATTATGTATGATACGGATTACGAGATTGTTCAAAACAAAGCGACATTCCTAGAAATAATTTTTAAGTATAATTTTATAATTCTAGTCATTTTTAAAATGTAATTTTTATTTTATCTGATTTCCTTGAGAAGCTGTATAAAAAAACAAAAAAAAAATTGTTCTATATAGCGTGTTTATTTTTAAATAAACTTATATTGTAAATTTTTATATGGAGCAGAACTTTGGGGTTCAGCAAAAAAAGTTCACATACACAAGATTCAAATAACACAATCCAAAATTCTCAGAAAAATTCTTAATGCACCGTGGTATTTTTCGAATCACACAATACACAATGACATGAACATTCCTACTATAAAATCATATATTCATAACAAATACATAACATTCCACTTATCGACACAATATCACCCAAACCCACTCGTTCTTCCGCTTTCCTACTCCCAGTTACCTGGACTTAATAAAAAAAGATTAAAAAGACATTGGCCAAGAGACCTACTGAAAAATTTATATTTCATTCCAAAACTCGATGTTCCTGTACAATAGCAAAAAGAAAAACATCTGGATCAAATTTGCTGGATGCGCAATTGCAAATGAAAAGTAAATAATAATAATAATATTGTAAATTTTTAATTTATAGGTTTTGAGCAAGAAAACTGAACTTGTAAATTCTTCAAAAATACAAAAGTTCTAAAATAGTTAGTTTTTGATTTTCACTATTTTCTTCATTGATCGCATTTGTTTTGTTTTTTTACTGAAATTTGAAAAAATATATATTCGTCGATTGTGGGAAATGCAAGAAGGTTAATATAAGTAAGTAATAAATATTTTATTTTGTATTTTTTAAAGCATAAAGCACGAAATCATTCCGCACAAAACAATACCCTCCATGGTGTATTGACTAAGATTGGTCTAGGAACTGAAATAGTAGTGTGGACGCTAGACGAGACAAATCCGGCCGCTCCCAGACCGTTGCTGAGGCGGACTAAGGTTTGTCTCGTCTATTGCCTAGCAAATGTCTCATAGTGTGGGCGTAGCTTTAATTAAAAACCTTCAACCAACACAATTACTGCTGAAGGCTAAGCTAAAAAATTCCAATTTTTTAGTTGTTTCGTGGATCTTTTGTAGGAGACACTAATTATTTTTATTTAAAGCATCAATGTTCTCAATTGATTCGATGTATCGAGTTTCATAATAAGAATCTTGAGATTTCAGTTGTTTCTAAAAATAAGTCATATTTATTCGGAGTCAGATAGAAAACATTAATAATAATTATTTTTTAACAAAACTCACCGTGTTATTAATTAAACGTCCCTATACATACATGCTTAGTTTTTATTAAAGAATTAGATTTTTAAAAAAAACTAGATTAATTTAACGAAATCACTATCCGTTAAATATTCATTAGTTCCACTAAACGTAATTAAAATAAACCGTTATCAGAGCTTATGAAAATAATACAAAGATAATAAAGTTATACTTAATGATTCGTTAGTTTAGACATAAAAGGATACCGGCCTATTAAATCATACAAGGATACAGGAATTATCCTTAATAAAAATAACTGTGATGTTATTTTCTAGCCGAACTAAAATAAAAAATTATGAAAATATAATTGTTTGAATGGCCCTATATCGACCATGATACGGTCCCTCGCCTACCTCAACTATCTCCTCTCAGGAATGAAACTTCTTAAAACCTGTTTCTAGCTCGTGATTCTTCTTCCAAAGGAATATTTTTATCTATTTTTGTAACGTAAGTGTTATGTAGTTTATGTAAATATGATGATTTCTAATCCTGCTTATTAATTATTAAGCATATTATACAGCACGGCAATGCAATTACATTCAGGCACTACAATTATATTCAAACCTTATTTTATTTATAACCATTCACTTTAACATGTTGAACATACAACACAAAAAACAGGTGAAAGTGTGATTGGTATTAATACCAAGGGCGGATCCAGGATTTTTTTCTAGGGGGGGGACACAACGGGCAGATGGACAAAAAAATCAACAATAACTTAGAAATAAACTTGAAGTATTTATAGAAAGGTTTCAAAGGTTTATTAAAGTATCTAAACAATAGTTTCACTCATGTTCTTTCTGTGATTTTATTCGTATATTTCAACAACTATGATCACTTGATTTGCCTATAAGTATGTACTGAGGAAGAGCGTACATGGATGACCTCGCTGCGATTGTCTACTCGAATAGCAAAGACGGGATCTCGGTGGAAGCCGAGAGATAGGGCTCACCCTATCACATTCAAAGTAAACGAGAAAAGGTTCAGGGCAAGTGAGGTGGTCACTTACCTTGGAGTCAGGATAGGAAGGAACCTGGACGTGACCCCTCACTTGGACCACCTGGCGACGAGGGTGAGCCAGACTAAGAACGGCCTCAGTCGGATTGGCGGAGCCTTTTGGGGCCTCAGGTACCCAGTCAGCATGACGATCTACAAAGGAGTCACTCTGGGTATCCTGAGGTACGCTTCTCCCTTCTAGGGCATAAACCTCTCACAGCGGCCAAGAACAAAGCTGGCAACGGCGCAGAGAACGGCTCTGCTGCGAGTGACCAAGACGTACAGGACCACGTCCCACGAGGCGGTGCAGATCCTGGCGGGAGGTATGCCTGTAGACCTCCTGCTGGGTGAAGATGCTACAAATCATGAGGTGAAGAGAAGAGGCTTGGCAACCCTTCCAGAGCGAATCCAGGAGAGGATCCGGGCGAAGCCGAACAGATGGAAGGACGAGCTCCGGAAGGACTCTCTGACGGACATCCGAAAAAGGGAAGTACTTCCCCACCGTCGAGTCGAGACTAAAGGCCAAGTGGGTCCTTCCTGATTACTGGATGTCGCAGATCCTCACGGGGCATGGGGGGTTCAGATGGGAGCTTAGCCAGCACGGATATGATCTGGACCCCAACTGCCCCAGCTGTGGAGTTCCGGAAACTGCCGAGCATGTAGTGGCATCACGCGCCGCATACGATACCCTGCGCGCGAGGTCATACATGAAAACAGGCATCTTCGGAGTCACCGAGTACGTGTTCCCTGAACTTGTGGAGGAGGAGAACTACGCAAATTTCAGGGAGTACGTATACGGGTGGAAGGAGGCCGTGATCCAGGCCCACTTCATGCTTACACGGAGAGGACGGGCACCAGAAAGACCGCCAGACTAACCCTTGGAGAAGTCCGAGGAGGACGAAGGATAGGCGAGAGGGAAGAAGACGAGGAAAGGATAAGGTGTAACCGTGCACCGGGCTACACTATAGTTCCGCTGCTTGTTTGTTTATTCATTTAATATCAGTATATGCTGCTATGGCTAATCGGACGATGCTACAGTGGGAGCTCTAAATTTTGCCTATCCAGGTTTAATTAGGATAGGGATTTTTAATGAGTACCTGACATCGTACAGGCTCGGGACCCCCGTTTAACGTCCCTTCCGAAGGACGGCGTAACTAAGGATTTTTTACTCCCTTAAAAAAATCTTAGGGTCACCTGCCGGGCTACGAACCCGCGATCTTGGGTTTAGTAGTTTGTTATAGTTCCGCTGCTTTTTTTTTATTAATAAATGGAGATACAGAATAAAATATCCGATTTGTACCTCCAGTGGGGATTCAGCACTGGAGGTAACCCTGTATGCCTCACAGGCAGGGAAGGGAGTGGAAATAAAACAAAAACAGAGGTGGAGAAGGCTGGTAAATGCGGCCAAAGATCTACAAGAGCCAACCGGAAAAATAAAATGTAAATAAAAACACACACACATATATATATATATATATATATATATATATATATATATATATATATATATATATATATATATATATATATATACACCTACACACAATAGCTAAGATAATGAGCAATAACTATAAGGGAGACAGTGTTGTGGAGGAGGAAGATCCATGACTCGGTGAAGAAGCAGAGCGGGCCATGACCTGAGGTATAACTAATTGACGAGCGGATTAACATTTGACGCTCTTTGCCTCCAACCCAATTAACTTCATAATTAACCTCACTCGGGCATTCTCGCCTACCAACTAACGTAGTCTCTTCGTCTCCCGTTATCCATCTCCCATCTTATTTTTTTAGACCAAATATTTCGCCCTATATTAATTGCCCAAGCAGAGGGAGGCTGTATCGCACTAGAATTTCTAAAGTGATACAAAACAAAAATTGGTGTTTTTCTCGGAGGTTGGAGTTATGACCATGAAAGAAATGGGTATCTCTTTATCACTCAGGAAAACTGTATCGACCTAGCTTCAGGGCTTGTCCGCCAGGAGGCACTTGTGTCACTCTTAGTGTCCTATAGCCCCACTTTAGGCATAAAGAGTAACACATTTTATGTTGAAACTTGAATCTTGTGCTCAACCAAAATGAAACAAAGTTTTAAAGTGTATTATTTCGAGTTGCGTTTCGGTTAATGTTTCACAGTCCTAGAATACGTTCCACTACTGTTAGCTTTCCCGTCCAAAAGTTTAGGTTTCTGACTTTAGAAATAGTAATGGGATATCAGAAATTTACTATCTTTAGAGATACTAAACTTGACAATATAATAGTAATTCTGAACTACCGCGACTGTAACTACCTTCAGCTAACATAGTCTTTAATATTGTGCCGAATCGATTGCCATCTTGTTGTCAACACAAACTAACTCTTAATGCCTGAGTCATGTAATGCTAGGTTTATTTGTAAAGTAAGAATTTTACATATTTTTATTGTTAATAATAACTATTTAAAACTCATTTTGTCTTTCAACAATAACATGGTATTCATAATATTTTGTAATAAAAAATTTTTTCTTGTAATTTTACTATTTTTTGTCCTCATCGTCCATGTTCTTATCTGTCACACTTAACTTGGTGATCATTACATTTTGTTGCAAAATAATTTGACTGTTTTATTATTTTCTAGATTTCGTGGCTCAATTTTGTGGCGTTTATTTTGATTTTTCATTTGTGGAACCACTTTCCTAAATTGAATATGTAAGTTTGGAGATACATAGAGATTATGTTAGGACTTTTTTTATCCATTTTCTTATAGTTATTCGGATCCCAGGACGGTTGTAGAATCGAGGTTTAATATAGGTTTGAATGTATCCTAAGTAAAGATACATACGAGGGCTGCCATCGTACTGGGCCTTCTTTCCAGATTGGATATCTAGGCGACCGATTTATTCTGAACATTTGTTATAACTTAAACTATAAAGATTCCTAGGAAGCGAAGTGGCTCAGTGGTAGAGCACTGAGGTGCCATGCCGGAAATCCTGGTTCAAATCCCGCTGCAGGCAAGACTTTTATTTAGTCTGTTTGCAGCCGGAGATGGATCATATAGGATCTAGAATACTCCTGGGGCTCACCCAGCCTCTATAAAATATTATAAAAATAGGGTATCCAAAATAAGGGGGGATCTCGGGGTTGAGCGTGACCTAGGACAAGCACCTCCTTGCAGAGCCATTGTCCATGAAACAGTACAGTCTCAACCATGTACTGAATCCCAGACCCGTCCACGGGCTGTAGTGTTACAGGTTTTTTTTTATGTACTTAACGTTTTAGCCAATGTACCCCGATATTCTACCCCCGGAGTGGACCCGGAGTGGTACACACGTAGTATTTTTTTGAGATATTGAATATTTTGCATTCATGCATTCAACAAAATAATGATTTTTTTTATTTCATGTTTGCTTTGAATATTAAAAAAAAAAATGTTCATAAGAAAAATGTTTTCGTATTTTTTCACTTCATGAATGAAATAACAGCCCTCAAATCGAAGTTTTGGAAGAAGATGTAGTTTTTTTTATTTTTTAAATCGATCGGTTCCATTCCCCCCTTCAATTTCAAAAACAGTGTCATATTTTATGTAACCCTTAGGTAACCGTTGAATTGCTATGGGCGCATAAATGCATTTTTAAATTTTTCGGTTTTTCATTTAATGAGTACATGAAATTACGATTGAAATATTGTGTATAGTTTCATAACTTTAGCTCCGGCACTAAAGAAAGAAAGAAAGATTATGACTCAATCAGGCCTTTAATAATAAAGTTAAAAGTAATTAAAAATATTACAGACTTCAAATTAGCTAAAATAACTTAATATTTTTTTAGGGATTTATTGGTATATTGTTCGTAATCGGCCGAGACCCTGAATAACTGCCAAGGCACCCTTGGATTTTTGTATTTATTTTTACACTATAACAATATGAATTTTATTCATTTTAATAGAGCAGCGGTTTCCAATCTTTTTAGTCCTGTCGAAATTTCGAAAGGAAAACTTCGAGGCTCACTAATTCTATGTAAATGTACAATGAATACACTACACAAAAAGAGGTCTTTTGATTTTTGACGAAAATGTTGGAAATGGAACATTGGTCATTACTTATTCGCTTATATTTAGGACCAAAAATGCAGTCATTAGCAATTTAATAAGTCAAATTGTTTTTATTCAAATTTTTTGTTTGAACGATTAATAAATATTCAGTCCGCAGCGATGGTAAGCGCTCAGCCAGCGCAATCCCTCTGGACCGCATGACCCGAGTGAAGAGTTAAAAACTCTGGAAAAGTAACTTATATTTATCAGTTTTAAAAATATAAATAATTAAATGATCGAACAAAAGAAAAGACTAAATAAAAAGCAGTTCGATCCGTATCTAGGCAATTTTGATAAAATATTGCACGTTTTTTTTTATAATAGAGAGAGTATAAATAAATTTAATGGTATCTAGTTGAGTCACAACAAGTTTTAACAGTTTATTCGTTTCATTTTTAATCTTTTCCAAAAAAATACAAGTTATCGTGAGCTTTATTTAGTATGGCAACATCATGTATTTATGGGTAATAGATTTCGGTAATCATTTCATCAAGAAATAAATGTGTATCAACTAACATTTCCAAGTATAAATGATAAATATTTGTTGAAACTTTCATTTCTTGATGAAATGATTACCGAAGTATAAACATCTGCCATAATTGTATTCTCTTTTTTATACTAAAGCCCACGATAACTTGTATTTTTGGAATAATTAAAAGGGGAACAAATGAAAGGTTAAAACTTTTAGTGGCTCAACACGAAGCGACAACCTGCGGAATAATTACCAATATAATATAAGTAGTGGATTGCTATTTCAGGATCCAACACGAATCTAATTTTGTAATCGAAAGAGAGCAATAATGTGTCTAAACCGATGTAACAGCTACACATAAGTAACTGGTTTCTTTTAGTTACGAAGCAGGAACCATTCGGTGCATCCAAACCTGTTATTTAGTGGTCAAATAAATGCCAATCTCCTTGACCTAAGTGATGAAAATACTATTTAAAATGACAACACAATTTATTGCAATCTTGTTTGTTAGTAATTATCATCTAACAATCTATTAATACTTGTAAGGAATTTAATGAAATATCGCTCTTTATAAAGAACATTGTCATAACTCAATAAATCTAATTTTATTGGAGATATTTGAAAGTTGCATGTGAGCAAACAAAATAAAATTAAAATTTGGGTATTGATAATGCAAAGAATTCATATTGTAATGATTGAAATGCATTTATTAACCACTAATTAATTATTCAAAGCATTGAAATTCTTTCATCAACTAAGTATTAGACAATTTTGGAAACCATTAGAGAAGTTGGGTGAAGCTCAGGACGATCTTTAGATCGTAGAGTCCATCCCTGGTTGTTAACAGATTAAATATTTTATTAACCACTGGCATTTATTATCCGATTATTAACCTGGGACCTTCATCATAGCAATTAAGCACTCTGCATCCTGAGATATCCCGTTCTCTTAAAGGTAGTCATAGAAGTTGAAGATTTACTCACAATAATTCTTACAGGCTTTAAAAATAATGAACTTCTCAGAGACAACAGGTTTCAAAACAACATATTATTCTCCTCCAAAAGAACAAAGTCATAACTCAAAAAACATAAAGTTTCTTATAGAGGTATTTGAAAGTTCCCTATGATTTAAAATAATAAAAACATGGGTATTGGTAAAGCAAAGCATTCCTATTGTAATGATTGTATTGAAATTGTTTTATTAACTACTAGTTTATGCCCGCGGCTTCGCTCGCGTGGAATTTGGTCTGCCACATAAAGTTTCGTGAAACATCATTTAAAATACAAGTATTACAATACAATAGTACTAATACAATACACTAGTACAAGTATTAGAGTGTATTAATTACTGTATTAATTGGTGACAATGAGTGGCAGGCAGCAAGCGCGATCTATTGGCCTAAGGATAAACTAATGTAGTTCTTCTATGGTCCAAGAGGGAGCGCTAGCATTTAGCTTTGGTTCTCAATAGTTAGGCAGTTCAGAGGAAGAATAACTGTTTATAAATATTGCAAATACATTTTCTTACATATTATATTTTTATTCCTACATATTACATCCTTCAAACCTAAGCACCTCCAAACATTTAGAGATAAGCTAGTGGCTTTATTTCCTTTGTCTCTTTATTTCTTTCATAGGATATTCTGTTTTTCAATCTATTAATACTCAAATATAATTATAAATAAAAATGAGAAATAAAACAGCAACTTAAGTATTAAATAATAAATGTTATTTGTGACTGATTTTACACGACAATTGCAGTACTTAACTATTGTATATCAACATGTTATTTTTATTGTAACCACTCAATGTTTAAGGATAAATATTTTCATATTCTTTCATTGATGCAAATGTTTCTTAGTTTTCCTGAAAAAAAGTATAGAATTTTGATTTATAGAAATCCAACCGATACACAAAATGTTGGAAAACATTACTATAATTTCCACAGCCCCAGTGAATAAGCGGTGAAGTCGAATTTTCACCTAAATGATGAGTTATTTGTACTTAAGGAAGCCGAATCGTTTTATTTTTGCAGTGAATAAGGAGCTAAGTCGTGCATTGTCTTGAAAAGGAGTTACTGCATATATTAATACCCCATTTCAAGCCAAAACTAGAATGATACCATTCTATTTCCCTCAATACAGGCATCCTTCTGTGATCAAAAATCAACTTTACCACTTATTCACCGAGGTTGCGGGTATAATAACACACATTTTATAATTTCTCAAAATATAATAAAAAGACTTCAGTTCTTACTTAAGATTTTGCTTGCACCTCAGAGATTGTAAAATATAATAAGTTAGTTAGGAAACTTAGGTTAAAGATTCATAATTCGAGCTTTATCACTCTGTGTGGAACAGCAATTAGAAGTTTGGTAATAAATAAAGGAAAGGATTGTTCAGAAACCTCTTAAAAACATATCCGAAATATATTATCAGTAAACCTTTTTGAAAAGCCATCACATGATTGTTTCTTGTAAAAAACATGTTTAAAAACTTCTGAAAATATTTCTTATGCTGTGCGTGGATTACTATGATAATAAATAAGAAAATTAAAATGATTAAGATGTGATCCCAAAAAATAAAAAATAAGTACTATTGTTTTATATTATAAAAAGTTCATAGCTACTATAATTAACAGTTTTAAAAATTGCCTTAATCATCTTATTGAATACATTGATTAAATCGGGAATGTAATTTTAAACAGAGCTTTTAAAAATTAAAATATTTAAGAAGAGAAGGTCTGGTTGGTATTAATCTTATTTATTTATTTTTAAAGCTAATACAAGATTTTAAAAAAACATAAAAGATTTTATATTGTTCCACCATTCACTGAGCTACTTATAAAATAATTTATTAGTTGTTAATTATCAATTTGGGAGTGGGGCAGATTAATGTGCAGAGTGGTATGTTGATGTGTTCAAGATCTCGGTTCAAATCTGGCTGTGGCAAATTAACAGCCATGAATGGACTCTGTGGGATCTGCAGACCCGCTCAGGACTCATCCAGCCCCTAAAAGTGGGTATTCTTAGTTGGGGGAAAAATTTGGCAGTTGAGTGTGATCTCGGACAATCTGAGAAATAATAGTCTGAGGCTAATAAAACCCATCACGGTTTGTGGTGGTACAGTTTATTTTTAATTCATATTAATTTACAACTTTAATATACCGCTAATAATTATAACCTAATAAAATTATATTATACAAAAAATATCTCATTAACACACAAAATACATGTATCATTGAACATGAATATGATGAACTTCTATTTACTGAAAAATTTCTGTGTATTTAGTTGTTATTAGAAAAAAAATACAAAATAAAATTATTATTATTATTGAATCTACTTACCTACCAGTTACCTACCAGTTACCTACTAGTTACCTACCAGTTACCTACCAGTTACCTACCAGTTACCTACTAGTTACCTACCAGTTACCTACCAGTTACCTACCAGTTACCTACTAGTTACCTACCAGTTACCTACCAGTTACCTAATAGTTACCTACTACTTACCTACCAGTTACCTACTAGTTACCAGTTAGTCAAGAGTATTCTGTCCATAAATGTCATGTTAAATTAATAAAAGTTTTAATGGTTTAACTTTATTTTGCAAAATAATGATGCAAAACACTTGTTCTTTTATTTTTCCAAACCCATTTAATAACAATGGAGTGAATTATTAAACTGAAGTAGTTCCAGTTAACAGTATACATTTTTACCAGGAGTTTTCTTTTCCTTTTTGAGATTTAAAACTAAAATAAGTTCTTGATAAAACTATATCAAAATAATAATTTCATATTAAATCCAGTATAAAAATCTTTAAATTTAATATGAATAAAAATCAATAATAAAGTTTGGAATATTTTTTAGTTTTAAAAACATTAATCCAATTCTTGAAATAATATTTATTTCAAATAGAGCTACTGTTCACTCATTTCTTTTGTTACTATTCCTACCTTGCTTGTCATTAACTTGGTAACAATGAATTACACCCACAAAAAAAATGTTTTTATCTGATCATTTTTTGGGCATTTTTAATGGATTCTGCATCACATCTTGTGGTGCCCACCCACTGACATGCTCTCTTCTTCATAGAATGAATTTTTCACCATTCAAATTTATTCTTTTAATGGTAACTGTCTGGTTTACTAGCTGAAAGAACTCAGTTATCTCACAAGATAGGTGAAGTTTCCGAGGTACATCTTGATATGGGATACAGTCAAGGTGCTTGCCATATTCCTGTTCTTTGGCATGGTTTCCAAACAAATAAATGGTTATGCCGTCTTTCGGAAGAGACTTAAAATGGGTACGTAAACATCAAATTGTAGCTAGCCAAAGCAGCATAAAATGATGTTATATGAATAAACAAACTAGATAGGAATAACCAGAATAATTTATACTAGAATAATATCACCTGGCCTCGACCCGTTTTGAGAAACCGTTATATATTATTTAAAACAATGTAGGTCCAATTCCAGTTACCCCACACTTTTATTAGTTCGGTAGATAGATTGTTTATCCTCGCTGTTTAATTGAATTTCAATTTTCCAATGGCTATAATGCGCACTAGGACGTTCGGGGTATACGGTTCAATATTATCTGATTAAAAGAGGAGGAGTTTGATTATTATTTTAAAAGTTATTGTTAAAAGTATTAATATTGTTCTCCGAATACGCCTATAAATTATTGGTTTTTCAACTCTAATTCCTTCTACAATGAATTTTTTTACGCTGTCTGTTTTAAAATTTAATATTTAAGTAGAAAACGGTATTTAAGTAGAGAACGGAGTGGCTGGGATTGGTAGAGCGCTGGGTTGCCGTGCTCAAGGTACCGAGTTCAAATCCGGCTGTGGCAGATTGTATTTAATCTGTTAACCCGCCGTGAATGGATCCTGTGAGACCTGGCGGTTTATCGTGACCCATGACAAATCTCTATCTCAAGAAACTGTGCAGACTCAACTAACTACCTCAAGAAACTGTGCAGACTCAACTATCTACCTCAAGTAACTGTGCAGACTCAACTATCTGCACTGTACAGACTCAACTAATTACCTCACGTAACTGTGCAGACTCAACTAACTGCATCAAGTAACTGCACAGACTCCATTAACTACCTCAAGTAACTGTGCAGACTCAACTAACTACCTCAAGTAACTGTGCAGACTCAACTAACTACCTCAAGAACTGTGCAGACTCAACTAACTGCACTGTACAGACTCAACTAACTACCTCAAGTAACTGTGCAGACTTAACTAACTACCTCAAGAACTGTGCAGACTCAACTAACTACCTCAAGAACTGTGCAGACTCAACTAACTGCACTGTACAGACTCAACTAACTACCTCAAGTAACTGTGCAGACTTAACTAACTACCTCAAGTAACTGTGCAGACTCAACCTACTACCTCAAGAACTGTGCAGACTCAACTAACTGCACTGTACAGACTCAACTAACTACCTCAAGTAACTGCGCAGACTCAACTAACTACCTCAAGTAACTGCGCAGACTCAACTAACTGCACTGTACAGACTCAACTAACTACCTCAAGTAACTGCGCAGACTCAACTAACTACCTCAAGTAACTGCGCAGACTCGACCACTTGCTGAACTTTTGACCCTTCATAGGTTGTAGTGGTACGGGTTTCTTTCCTTTTTTTTATTGTTTATATAAGCGCATAACAAAATTAAAGGGTAATAACCTTTTTTGTTGCATTCCGTGAACTTATTTTTCTATCTCTAATTTTTTTTGTAAACTCTATTTAAATTTTTGAGGGTTTTATATGTTTCATTCTTTAAGACTCGGGAGTTGACAAATATTGTGAAACTACTTAAGTATATGGCGTTGATTAAACAATAAAAAAAATGTTAGGTATGTTAATTTAAAAAATAACCAAAGCCATCCAAAACTAATAAGTTTCGGCTCGTCCTAGCCCAATCCATGCCTGCCCGCGGTGCGGTTGTAATCTTTCAACATCATTGATGAATAGAATGTTAACCTGTGTACAACGGTAGCTGTGAATTCTTTTGAGACAAGCTAAGGTTATTTCAAAAGGAGTTCTAAAATCAAAAGAGTTTTGCCCGGTCAAAATTGTTGAACTCACTGTTAAAATTTAAACCCACTTTTAAGACTAGCTGCAGACACTTAAGTGATCAGTTGCTATATTTTTCTCTCCCTTACTTCCGAAATGTCTATATCCAAAACCTTTATGAATTTATATTAATCTATTAGGAATGTCTGCATAGATTCCTAAGAATAATTAAAAATTACATTCCTAAAACTATGGAAAACAACTCTGGTTGATCATAATCAACCTTAATTATCGTTGTGTTATTGGGGCTTATCTTTAAAATACCAATCCAAATAGTAAAATTTGTATTATAATTTATTATATTGTTATATGATATAATTTTTAAAATATTTTATTTGAAAAGAAAAGATATGACGAGGACCGGGACCCGGGTCTCCCACTTCTCCGTCGTGGTGCCTTAACCATCTCGGCCATCCTGGTTCGCTTCTCGGTCAGTCATATCCCTTCTTTCCACTCATGCTATATCTCCATGTTCTCGCAATTTGCTATACATACACGGGGAGAATGTGAATTGAACATTACTTTATTTTTTGGATCTTGTTGACTTATTAAGTCATTAATATTATTATAATTTATTTTATTGTTATATTATACATATTTTTTAAAATATTTTATTTGAAAAGAAAACAAAAGAAAGAAGGGTTATGACTGACCGTGAAGCGAACCAGGATGGCCGAGATGGTTAAGGCACCACCACGGAGAGGTGGGAGACCCTGGTTCGAGTCCCCGGTCCTGGTCATATCTTTTCTTTTCAAATAAAATATTTGTAAAATTTTTATGTTTGTTGGAATTTGACTTTTATAAATGTAAACACTTATTAATCCTCTTTCAAATATCTTTGTTTACCTCCGTAACATTTTGCCATTTGGAAATAATCCAGTCTTTACTAAGATGCGTGAAAGAGTAAATATCGCATAGTTTTGTTTTACGAGTTCAAACTCGGCCGAAATGGCGCCTAAACAACCAGAAATATCAACAAGGGGGCTGGTATAAGTAAGTGTACTGTTCAACGGTGGTTCCAGAGATTTCGAGAGGGAGGAGGCTTGGCCTTGAAGACAAAGCAGGCCGTGGGAGAAGTTCCAGACCTTGCAACTTTCAATCTTTTTCAACTTCCCAATCGCCTTGAGATGGTCATCGACAGTTGCAATGAAGTGGTAATGAAGTTTCCTTGCCAGTTCTCGAACAGTTGTCCTGGGATGTTCTTCCACCAATGCCTGGGATGTTCTTCCACCAATGCCTGGGATGTTCTTCCACCAATGCCTGGGATGTTCTTCCACCAATGCCTGGGATGTTCTTCCACCAATGCCTGGAGAATCGCCATCAAAGGCAGAACTTCTTCCACGTCCTTCTTTGTCTTCAATACTCGAGCCTCCTTCTCGACATATCTAGAACCACCGTCGAACAGTGCACTCACTTATACTACCTTCGCCTCAGACTTCGTTGACATTTATGGCCGTTCCGGTTGGGTTTGAACTCGTAAAATAAAATAACGCTAAAATCATGCTTTGAATCTCAGTAAAGACTATATATTATTTTCAACTAGCAAAATGTTAAAGAGGTAATCAAAAATTTTTGTTTCGAAGAAGATTAATAATGGTTTATAATATTCAAAAGTTCAACAAACACAAACAGTTTACTATTTGGGGGGTATTTTAAAGAAAGCATAACTTCCTGAGGGAGCAGAGTGGCTCAGAGGTAGAGCACTGTGTTGCCATGCTGGTTCGCTACTAGGCAAGACGTGGTTGAGCGTTATCTCGGACATCCCTTACTGCACAACGGTTGTCCATGGAACAGTACAGTCTCTGCCATATACCGAACTCCAGACTCCAGAGTTATAGTGATACAGGTTTTTATATATATAAATTCGTGCTTTATTTTCCGGTTAATCCATTAATTTCGAACTTTTTTTTTTGTCCCTTACCTGCCATTGCTGGCATACTGGGTTTATTAATTTCGAACTGTACAAGAACTCTGATACTAGCTCGAACTTGAAGAGTAGACACTTCCCAAGTCACCTCCTCATCACCTTCCAGCCCTGGAGCTCCCACCTGCAGCAGAGAGAACGAGGAAGCGATTATCGAATCGTAGCGGACGAATGGGGGCGGCGCTGGGGATCGATGCCCACGCCCCCGGACCGCCCCCGACCGGGTTCAGTCACCATGTACCCTTCGGACCACTTCGTCCAGGCAGAGGCCAGGCCGCCGCTCTACCTCTACGACGAGGAGTCCACATCAGACTCCTGCTTCTCCTACGGCAGCGATCAGGAGAATGGAACCAGTAAGTGGACATTGGGCATATAAAAAAAAATTGGGATTTATGAGTTATGACCAAGAAAGAAATGAGTGTACATCTCTTTATCACTCATCTAACCTGTATCAACCTAGCTTCAGAGCTTGTCTGTCAGGAGGCACTTGTGTCCTCAAATATCTCTATTCCAAGTTCACTAATACTTTTTCATGTTTTTCAAAAATCTAGATTTTGACTAATTTAACCTTATGAAAGATATGTTTATCCGTGTTATTTAATTTTACCAATGTTGGTTTTTAACAAATAATGTAGGCCCATTCTTGTTTATCTAATCTGGAACCGTCATTAAAATTACTTAAGAAGCGTAAAAGATTTAGAACAAATGTATAAATTATTTAGATTAGATCTGTTTTAGATCTTTCTGTCGCTTATGTATGATTAAAAAGCTGTATTGATTCAAATAAAAGTACAAAAGGTTTCATCTATTTTAGTGTCAACCTGAATTCAAATTATAGCTCAACCAAATGGAAAGAATTATCCTTTATTGTTTTCTTAATTTAAAACACTATCCAAGATTTTACTACATGGGCTATTTTTCATGGTTTCGATTATTTTGCATACAGAAGTAGATAAGTAAAATTTGTTTTTCTAATTTATTGTTATAATAAGTTAAAAAAACTTACTTAAAATATAAAAATTCATTATTATTATTTTCTTGATTACAAGTTTATTGTACGAATAAGTATTTAAAAATTAAATATATGAACTTTATAAAATGTATTTTTTGTTTATGCAGGTATTTTTTTTCAACCAAGGTTTCGGTAACTGCATAAACATTAATTAATTAATATTAATGCAAGTAATTAAACTAATCTTCATTGCCTTGTTTCTAGTGTAATTCTCAAATCTCCACTTATGTGAATTTACTAATCCTCGTGCTCTTCTAAAATAAATAATGGAAATAAAATATATTTTCATTATTACAAAATTTATTAATAATCACGAAAACAAAAAATTAATTTCATGATAACTACATCAACACATGGTATCACTATATCTATGATCTAACTAACATATCTACACGTGGTCTAACTATATCTACAAGATTCAGTATCACACACGTAAACAAATATTAACTATGATCAAGGTATAATGTACTTTACAGTTTATCGATCTTAATAAAGTTCTGTTTTATTTTTAGCAATTGATTATTAATGATCAAAATATTAAAAATTTATTAACCCTTTAAAGACCAAACTCGTTTCCCATTGATTTTTTTAATTTTTTTTCTTAGTATCCCCTTTCTTATTTTTATATTTAAACATTTTATTGATCATTACAAAAAAAAATTGTTTTTGTACAGTTTTTTTTTTAATGTTCCCAATTGGGAACAATGGCTTGTTGAGGGGTCTAATCAATATATAAGTCAATTTACGAAATTAATTTATTATGATAAATTTAACTTTAAGTTGTTTGTGATACATTCCTAATAATATATAAAAATCAATGGATTCATAATGGTAGTTTTTAAAAACTTGAGACTGTTTTAAAAACTTTTTAAAAAATGAGAAAAATTGACCGATTGGTGCAAAAAACTACGATTTCAAAAATTTTGGAGTCGATTTCGGTCACTCTTTTTAAAAAGAAAAAATATTTTCATACAATTTAATGTTTTATTTAATTGTAATTAAATTGATAATGCATTTGGTAAAGCAGAAATATTGTTAAAAAATTCTGAAATCTATGTTTCCAAATGGGAACAATGGTCAGTGAAGGGTTAACACTGGAACTAAACCGTGATTTAGACCTACGCTATCGACACCGTGGGGAGGATTCCACCCCACTTTTTAGAATTGTACAAAAAATGTAATAATCAAATTTTATCGTATTTGTTATTTTCGCATGATGTTTTAGAGCCAAAGAATTTATTATACTTTTAATACTTTTAAAAAAATAACCATTAAGTAGATTTTTTTTTCAAAATATGAAAACCAGAGAGACGACACTAAAAGGGGGGGGGGAAGAATTTCTTCTGGGTCTTTTCTATGGTAATATGAACATTTGTAACATTTTCTTAAACTGACCTCTTGCGGAGTGCTCGCTCGCACTGGATTCACGCTAGTTTTGTCTTCCTGTATTGTCTGTCCTCTGCTTCATATGGCACACCTCACTTTTTTCAAAGCATTGAGGTTGAATTTGATAAACAGCATTTTGGTTCTCAGCCGACGAGCTACTTGAAAATAACATATCGAATGTTACACATACTTACTTAAATATTTTTTTAAAAATAAATGATATAATAAACAATATATTTTTTTTAAAAAACATAGAATTATAATTAAAACAATTATCACTTTTGAGGCGAAATTTTATCGTACATTACTGATTAATATACAATTTCAAGGATTAGTAATGCAGATAAAAATGAAATAATTTGGGATGAATAGCATATTTTAAAAGAATAACCTTGTACGCGATTTTCGCCAGCGTTGCTTTTTCAGTATAAATATTACAAGAGGTAGAAATACTGACGAAAGGCCATGGTATTTTTTATGGTTACCTAATATTTTTATATATAACGAAATACGAAAACCTGTTATGATTTTTCCCAGAGGTTTTACTTAATTAAATTGATTACTGTTAATTTTCTAGTTGACATAGTTCTATTGCTTTGAAAAACCTTGTTCGGAAATTAGATCCTATAGTTAATTAATTTTCACCGTTCCTGACTTGTTTAAGCGGTTACACGGAATATAGCACTTTTTAAAAATTTTAATTTTTTTAAATGAAAAAATGGAATGTATAGACTTAAAAAATAAAACGAATTACATCTTCCTCCATTATTTCGATTTTAGGAATGTTATTTCAATATAAATTTAGTGTGAGGGAGTGAAATGTAATTTAGACATTTTCTTTATAAAGTATAAATTTATCTATAAAATGTAAGGGAGAAATAGTTGGGGGTGCAGTCAATGAAAACACCATAATAAGTATGCAGTTATTATGGTGTTTTAATTGACTGCACCCCTAACTATTTCTTCCTTACATTAGAAGTTCCAGTCAACTAATTCTTCTCTAACATATATTTATAAAAAATTATTATTTTATTTAATGCTAAATATTTAATATGTGAAAACTGTACTAAGTGTACATACTTTAACTGGCTCACCAAGGGGATACGAAGTACGCATTAACCTGAACTTGGATTTCTAGTACAATATGACTCTAGCTCTACATAACGTTAACTACGAGTATACGCAGTGGTACAATTAATTTAACAGTTTTACAATTTACAAAATGGTGGTAGGTTCGCCGTTAGGCTAGTAAATAAGTGTATATTGTTCAAGCTTTACAAAACATTGAAATGCATTCATGTCTAACTAAATATCTCTTTAGTTAATATCATAACTCTAATGCTCCTTCTTCACCTGTTTCCTCTTTTACTATATTTCCGTCATGAGTTTTGCCTGCCCAAGTTTTCTCTCCTCAGACCAAGCAAGACCCTTTTTGGGGCGCTTTTTTCCATAAGAACCTTTATTCCCTTGAGAGTCCTTCTGTATTCATCTGTGTCAAAACAATCTTGGTTTGTTAGCCCTTGCAAAGCGTACAGTCTCTACCATGTATTGAACTGAACTCCCTTCATGGGTTGTAATAGTGCAGATTTTTGAATAAAATTGAACTATTATCTGCATATTATTTTGATTTATTTTCCAAGGTCCACATCATCCTTACATACTTTTATTGTTATAATGCAGTTGTAAATTTCAATGAACAAATCACAAAGAAAATAAAAATTAGAAATCATATATTTTTAATTTTTTCCACATATAAAAAACTATTTATTGCTGTAGTATATAGTATTTATATTAATTTCCATATTTATCACTATAGTATTAAGGGAAATACTATTTATTTTTTAAATTGTGGATTGTTCTTAACACAACTTTTTGAGTTGGTGCAAATTGTTATATTTGTTTTGCACTAAAAAAAAAACAACATAAAAAGAATTAAAAATTGAAATATAACTGT
Source organism: Arma custos (assembly GCA_037127475.1). Lineage (NCBI taxonomy): Eukaryota > Metazoa > Arthropoda > Insecta > Hemiptera > Pentatomidae > Arma > Arma custos. Next base: position 32,498 of record JBBAGI010000138.1, on the reverse strand, counting down.
TTATTTCATGTGGCGTTTCACAAAAGTTTATTCTTATTTATAGCCATTTCTAGAAATATGCATTGAAGAACCATAAGCAATGATTTAGATTATCGCAACATGTAAAATTTACAAAAATAAAAATTTCGAAAACCCTGTCTGTGAATGATAAGACAAATTGCTTCGATAACTGTCGTTAAACACGCGGTAGACAGATACAGTCAACACATTGCCGGCACGCGCATCTCAGGGATTTGTTTTACTTTGGCACACTCCTGCTGTGATTATGCGCGTGCCATGGTCACGTGACCCAGCCACTTAGTGTCATTGGTCAATTAAGTTCTTCATAGGCCCTTCGGAGTCTTCCTTTTTGAAAAAGCACTTGTGAAAGTTCTGAAACAACATTTGATAATAGAGCTGAACTAAGCTTCATTTAAATATGTTTGAGGCAGAGAATGGTCGCAACACAAATATTTTTTCAAAAATCTCATTCGTGGGATGCAGAATATTTTTAAATGATCGACAAATTAAATTCCCACCATTAAATTGTGCTCTAGGTAAGGGGTGGTAAACGTTGGTTGACCAAAAGAAAATTATTGTTTATTACTTCTATACAACTCTAAATCCGTAAGTAGTGACGTTATCTAACTATAAGATTAAAAGTTAAATATAATTAAACAATTTAGGTTTTTACTCGTTAAACTGTGCGGCAGGTCGGTTCCTGGACCACCAGAATGTGGAGAAAGAGCACGGATCTCTTCAACAAGGATTTTTTTGGTTATCTCTTTGCTCCATACTAAATGCGCATGACTTCCGGACTTTTGCTTCGTCTTTTGTGTTCGATGTTCATTCATCCTTCATCCAATTTGTTTTTGGGCGTCCTCTTTTTCTTTTTCCTAGAAAATTCTTCACTATCAGTCATATGGTCTTCCTGGAACCTTTCAATATGCCCTAGCCAACTTTATCTTCTTGACTTCACAAAGCTATGTCCTTTGTTTAGGCTATATCTATATAACTATAACCCCATTCCCTAAATCCTATTATTCTTCCTGATCCGCCTGGTTTGTTGAGAATGACACTGAACCGAAAATACTTCTTAAACTTTTCCTCTCGAAGACCCTTAGGGCTAACTGGTATGTGACTTTAAGCGTTCAGATTTCTTCACCATAACTCATCGATTGACCTTATTAAAGATTTGTAGACGTGTTTTTGTTTATTTAGCCTTGATTTCATTAATTTCTGAAGAACATAGTAGCCTCTGTTCCCTGACGTGATTCTACTTCTGACCTCACCACTTCCCTTTTTTCGCAGATTTCGTTACTAAGCCCAACAGCTTTGCAATCCCATCTTCACCACGCTATCACTTCAATAACATTAACCGGGTAGATACCGATTCCGGATTGTATTATCTCCTAAGTTCTCCAGTGGTCTCATCCTTTTTCTGTCCGAATATTCTTCGCAACACCTTATTTTCGCATACCTTAAGACGTTGTTCATCCTACAGAGATAGTGGTCATGTTTCACATCCGTAAAGAAGAGTTGGAAGGATGATAGTTTTATAAATTCTGATTTTTAGATTTTGGAACAAACGACGCAAGCGTAATAATGTCGAGACCGAATAATACAAGCGTTTTCCGCCTTTAATTCCGCCTTTATTTCTTCTTGAATTTCGTCTTTTCTAATCACCATAGACCCTAAGTATATAAAATTCTCGAGACGTTCACATTTATTCTCTTCAAAAATAAAATCCCCAAAATCTCCTCCTTTTCTGCTACTTAACATATATTAAGTCTTATCCGAATTTACTTCCATTTCTGTTCTCTTAACTGCATTCTTCAACGTTTCTATATTTAGTTTTTTAGAAATGTTAGAAAACTATAATGTATGTATACATATGCATATACATACCCTGTCTGTCCAGGTCGTAAGTGCCGCGGTGGTAAGGAGCGCCAGGCTGCCAACCTGAGGGAAAGGAGGAGGATGGAGTCGATCAACCAGGCCTTCGAGGGGCTGAGGGCGCACATCCCGACCCTCCCATACGAGAAGAGGCTGAGCAAAGTGGACACCCTCAAGCTGGCCATAGGGTGAGTTATAGTTATAGTTATAAATATTAATAAATAATAATATTAAAATAGTAAATAATATTAAGATCCATCTAGCAAGTGTACAGGGAGATGAAAGACCTCGAAACCAAAATAAGAATCAGAAGACTAAGATTCTATCAGAAGACACGTGGTAAGAATGGACCAAGGGGGATTTGACAAGAAAGTATTTGACAAAATCCGTGACCACAAGAGCGTAGGATGGTATGCAAAAAAAGGAGACTATTGTATAGGACGCCATAGAGAAAATTACAGATGCAATGAGAAAACGCAGAATTGAGGTCTTGGACAAATAATGGAGCCGAGCAGAATGACAAAAAGGATATTCTTAAAATCTAAAAATGACCGACATGTGCATTAAGGACATCGAAGTCTCTCCGGGTCGTATGAAGGACGTACTTTACTTCGGCTGGAACTTCAGAATGATCCGGGTTATCAAGAAAGACCAAAGAGAAAAACGGGCGCAGTATCGACGCTGGAGTGGAAGCAAAATGCAAAAGCATGGCGAGGGAATGAAATAGATATGGATTAAAAGAAATGTTGAAACTGTTCATAATGGATAGGTTGACAAAAAAAATAAATACAAAAACAAAGAGAGTTGAGAGACATTCTTCCTTCATTGAACATTCTTCATATATGTATGCATTGCGAAAATTGCGAGAGCGCGGGGATATGGGATCGGTGAAGAGAATGGATTTGTCCGGCTTGGTTACGAGCCTTGGTAGCTCAGATGGTTAGAGCACCGCGCTAGATATGCGGACGATCCGGGTTCGTATCCCGGACCCTTCAGAATAAAAACATTTAAAAATTATCACCATCAAAAGAACAATAAATAAAAAAAAATTACAAAAACTGCTCAGTTTTAGTGTATTTAGTGAATAGTGCTTAACTAAAAATGTAACTATCCCGTTAGGAGGTGTTGGGTATTAAAAAAATTAAATTGATTGTTATTACCCCAGACTCACCTATAATAAACTACTAATTAATTATTATTATTTGTATGGACAGGTATATAAGGTTCCTATCTGAGCTGGTTCGAGCAGATAGAGGCAGGACTGAACCAAAAGTGAAGGTCAAAGAGCAAGAAAAGATAATTATTAGAGGTAAGTTTTTTAATGCTAATATTTTTAGTTTTATTATATACACATAATAGTATATTGTTTTTATTACTGCAATGAAATCGAAAAAAGACTAAATGTTGTGGGTCCATCTTATGTTCTTGATAACAACCATGATAAATTCTTGACCCATATTCTAATAGTGAATCCTTGCATGCCAATATTTATTTAAGGATCAATTAATCATTATTCGTTTACGAACAAAGAAAGACTAAGGAATTGATCAATTATAAAACAGTTTTTATTAGCGAAGCATATATTTATATTTTCGAATCGTTTTCTAAAGGAAACAATATAATAATTCTAAATGCATTTATGGATTACTTGAAAATTCTTCATCAACGAATAAATTTAAACTATTTTCAGGTTAAACCAATGAATGAATTAAACAATCTTCTGAATCTTTCCAAGGATATTTAGTGTTTGGATGTGGATGTATACATGCTATGCCTCTTATATTTGAATGCTACTGATAGGGTTACCATGGTAACAGCTGTGAGAGAACAATCGGGGAGGTTATTCCTATTTCTGTATTGTTATTTAGTTAAAAACAGTTTTGTAAATAGTGTTGATATGTTAGATTATCTCGTAGCTTATTTTGTAAATCAGTTACAGGAAATTATAGTTATAATAAAAATAATTTAATTTTTTTTACGGAGAGAAACTCAGTTTAGTTTTATTTCGACCAAGGGATGAAACCGATATATTTATATTTTTGTTGCTCTGAATGAAACCATTATTTGAGGTAGAAAAAATAACGTTCTTTCCGAAACAGCTCTATTTCGAATTCTATCCGGAGAAGATGCTTTATTCTGTTCCAAGTTTGATTCAATCCCGACCGGAGCGAAATTTTTCCATCCTTCGAGGATTCGATCTGGGCCGGAACAATAAATATCGATCCTTCGTTTTTACGTTCTCATCCTTCAGATGAAGAAAGTATTGAAATTGCCAAAAAATTCGACTTCGATATTTTAATGTTTCTTGACGGTTCATAGGGTGTAGGATCCAAAAAACAAAATCTCAGTGGTGTCGATCCGTCCGTCTGGAAAAGTTTGTTCCAACCAATGCTCGAGAACTACAAATCGGAACTAGTTGATCCTAGAGAAGACCCGATAAGGATCGGTTAAGTTTAAAGTAGTAAAAGAAATAAATATATTAATTCTCGGATTTTTTTCATTTTTTCACAATTTTTTCATTCTGGTTTGGTATATTCGTATGTAGATAGGTAAATGAGGAGGTCAAAATCAAGATTCAAAAAGAAACATGTGGGATCGATATTTTTTTGCTTCGCAGGATCAAATCCTCAAGGGATTCTGTTCCGTTCAGGAACGGTTGTTTTATTACAAAATTATATCGTTCCAGTCGATTTTCGTTGAACGATTTTCCTTATAAAATATGGCTCCTGCTCTGAACGATTTGAATGAGATCGATTACGAACGATTCTTTGGGAACGAATCTTCCCCTGATTTCGACACAAACTAAATTCAGTGTTTGAATCAATTAACATCATACATATACAGGGAGAAGAGTGGCTCAGTGGAACAGTTGCCTTGCCGGAGGTCGCGGGTTCAAATCCCTCTCCTTGGCAGACTTTTCTTTTAGCAGCCGGAGATGGATCCTTTAGGATCTGGGACCCTCCTGAGGGCTCTTTAAAGTGTACCCAAAATAGAAGATAAAACTGGCGGTTAAGGGTGATCAAGGACAAATCACCTGCCAGCACTACCGTCGTCCAAGAAACAATACCGTCTCTACCATGTACTGAACCCAAAACCCTTGACAGGTTTTAGTGTTACAGGTAAAACATATATAAAAGACTAACCAATAGTATGTTTATTAAGATTGTTATATATTTATTTTTTCTTATCCTCCAAAAATTTAATTATGAATACTTACAATATACAACTATAACTGTATATAAAATTTTAACATACTCCATATGTTACTGTAGATTATTACTGTAGGGTGTTTTTATATATTTGCAAAGTCTTCTGTCTGTTTTTTACAACTTAAGATTATGCCAATAATTTATTCACTGCTTTTATTTTGTTTTGGTTTTTACGAGTTTTATTGGACAGATACTGTCTCCTTATCTAATGATAACATTATTGACATACAGAGATCTGATGTTAGCGTTGGTTTACTGTGAAATTACCGTATTAGGAAACCTTAAAGCGGGAATACCGATAAAAAATAAACCCAATGCTCCATATTGCACTTATTTAGCCTTATCCTGAACTAGTTTTTGATTTCTTATTCATTATTTACTATCAAGTTATTCAGTCAAGGACATAAATCGCCACGTCATAGATTGGCTATATTCAGTCACCCATTTAAGCAATTCTGTCAACATAGTTTTGCTTCGTATTCCTCTATGCTAAAGACGTAATTTTTTACTTAAATATATTTTAGGAAGGTTATAAATCAACAGTCTTGCTGATAAATAAAAATAATTTGCTCTAATATTGTTTTGAATATTAAGAAGCATCAAAGTTATCCAGCTTTTTCACCTTGCCAATCTTGTTGAGATGGCCATCGACGGTTTATTTGCTGACCTCGAGTTTCCCTGCCAGTTCTCGAACAGTTGTCTTAGTGTTCAACCAAAGTTCGAAGAACATCATCAGCAAGGCAGAACTGTTTCCTCGGCCTTCCTTGTCTTCAAGTCTCCCTCTCGAAATCTCTGGAACCACCGTTGAACGTTTCACTAACTTATGCCTTCCCCCTAAACTTCGTTAATATTTCTCGCCATTTGGGCTCATTTTAACTCATAAAACAAAATTATGCGAAAATCACGCACGGACATCTTAGTAATGACTAAATTATTTCTAAGCAAAATGTTACAGAGGTAAGCAAACTTTTTTCTATTTGATTAAAAGGATTATTAAGTGTTTATATTCATAGAATTCAAAAGCACAACAAGTATAACAGTTTACTATTTGGAGGAGTATTTTAAAGGAAACTTAAAATCCTACATTATTTTCCGGACAACTCAATATGTAAGAACTTATTTGTGGTGAATATATTACATTACCTGAATATATCCTTATATATGTAATACATCCTTTAACATTAAATACCACAAAGTAGATACTCTGAAGTCACACTGGCTCATTAAATAATCATAGGCATCTTGTATGACTAAGTCGTGTGCCAGTCCTGGGAAAATTACCAGGTGCTTGTGTGTGGAATGGAACAGAAACGATCAATCAATCCTATTCACCATTACTGTTCTATTGAACTATAGTCATTAAACAGAATATATATGTTATTTATAATATATTTCCCTGATTCTGATGAACTACATCATATATATGCACCATAGACTGTTCATTGCTTATCAACAAGAAAATATAACCAAGAAACGTAGTCTGTCTAGGTATTAATTGAATTGGAATCACATTGTAGATGAAATGAATATTTTCAGTCTAGTGTCAACCCCCGCCGATCATACTTGCCCTGAAGAAGACCTGCAATTTGGGTCGAAACGTTGGCTTACCGATTTACTGTTCTCCCTATGCAAGAGAATTATCTTGACCTCCATCCGGACCATTTTCTTCTTCATTTTCTATTATAATAAATATTAATTTTTCTTCCTTTAATATTACCCAAAAAACCCAACTAAAAAATTCGAATTGGTTCTTAAAATTAGATTGATTTTTTTTTAATTTTGAACAAGGACTGTCAGGGATGGATCGATCATTGTTTGGAATGTAGGAAACTCTTAGAACAGACCGAGATTATGCCTATACATTTATTAACTTTTAATTGTTTAGATTATTTTATACATTCTGTACTCTGATAAGTGCTGCCAATTTTTAATTCACTGTGTATCTTTATCAGGATTGTCTAAAGATGCACAGGATGCAACAGTAAATAAAAAGGATACTTTTCCAATCAATTTGAAACTCTTTCATTGTGTCCGCCGTTTTTACCAAAGGACTATATCATGAAGGATGGAATTAGTTGGGGGGCGCAGTCATAAATAACACGAAATAAGTAAAACTTATTTATAATTAGTGCCGACGTTTCGACCTACCTCGTAGGACATCTTCAGGGCTAATAGAAAGAGAGGCGGCTACTTTCAGTTAACCATCTCTATAGTTCTACGGCCATTCACATAGCCGCCTCTCCTTCTGTTTGCCCTGAAGATGGCCTACAATGTAGGTCGAAACGTCGGCACAAATAATAAATAAGTTTTACTTATTTGGTGTTATTTATGACAGCGCCCCCCCCCCAACTAATTGCATCCTTCTTTAGATCTTCCAGTCAACTGTTTTCCTCTCTAACAAAGAACTATATCAATAAATTTTAATTTAAGGTTAAATAATTAATAAAAAATAATTATAATTGACTAAAAATTAATTATTATTGATAATTTGGACAATCGGTATATCTCAAGATGAGCGAAGGTCAATTTCCTTCCATCTAAAGTATGATAATTGACCACAATGTCTCAATATACCTAGACCATTATAACTCATGAAGGGTCTTGGATTCAGTAAATGGTAGAGACTGATAATTTGTCCAATATAACAGTGATCTTCTAGGATATTTCTCAGAATTACGTGCACCCATTTTATAGAGGCTGGATGTGCCCAACAAGGTCGTCAGATCCCGGAGGGCCTAACCATGTCTTTTGTTACGTTAAATAATTTATCTGCCTTAGCCGAGAACCTTCGGCAAAGCAACCGGTTGCACCACCCACTAGTGTATAGCCTAATCCGCTCCCTATTTACAGTATACACTAGTATAATATAAATTAGCAGTTTTTTTTTTCGTTCTCAATGGTTATTTTTAGAAATGAATATATATCACCGCTTTTATTATTTGATTTTCTTTAACGCCGCTTCGACTGCTGAGGCCAATAGCGACTTCTGCTCTTCTTAAATTTCTCTAAGTAACTTTATGTGTTTTAATTACATCAGAGTCCTTAGTGGTTTATTGTTACCTTTGAACGATTGGCACGTTTCAGTGCCCCGATTTATCTTTCTATTTTTGAAGCTTCTTGCATTCAAATAGATGCTTCTCTGTAATTTATATATTATTATACACAGTTTTGGCAGGTTGGCTGGTACTGCCCTAAAAGTAGGTGGACATGTATCAGCTTTGTATGACCGATTCTTAGCCGCTGTTATTAAATTAGTTTGCAAATAAAATGAATCTATTTCAGCCTTGTCCCCCGGAATGTTTGGTCAGTAAGGGGGAATATGACCTAAACCTCCCAAAACAACATTCTAAAAAAAAAAAAAAAAAAATCCAAAAATTATATTATGATATGATATTATATTATATTATAGCCACACTTAATGTCAGAAGTCTATTAGCCGACTGGAGAATAGAAGAACTGGAAAATGTGATGTTTAACTCAGATATAACAATCCTTGGATTATCTGAAGTAAGAAGAAAGGGAGAAAATATACAACTAAGGAAAAGTGGTAATTTATTTTTTCAATATGGTCAGGTCAGTGGACATCGAGGTGTGGGATTCATCACTCAGCGTGCAATGGAGCGAAGTATGTTAAGGAAAAGTAGAAGGGAGAAAATAAAGAAGACAGAACTACGGAAGCTGACTGGTACGCGCTATATTCTCAAGGCAGTATCTGATCTTAAATGGCAGTGGGCTGGACACATTGCAAGAATGGCATCAACACATTGGGCTAAGGCAACAACGGATTGGTATCCAATACACCGCACTAGGAGAAGAGGGAGACCAGCTACGAGATGGCGGGACGACATACAATACTTCATAGGAGTATTATGGCACCGTTCGGCTTGGAACAGACGTAGCTGGGGTAAATTGGGAGAGGCTTATGCCCAAAGAAGGGCCTTTTTTTCTTTTTAAAAAAACCTTGTAAATATAAAAAACCATGTAAAAATTGTACATAGAAGAAAGAGGAAAAAATAAAGCTTATTATTATTATTTCAGCCTTGAAAGGTTGAAGATGAAAGCTTTGAAAGGCTGATGAAACTTAGTTTTCAAATGATTTATTAGAACTTGAAGCTGGTTATACAAGAACTAGCCTTGATGAGACCAGGTGTTGTGTGTCCTTGGTTCGAATCACGACCCGGCTCCTAGAAGATGTGCTAAAAGAAGCGATTACATAGCGTGAATCATAGGCCAATTAAAACTTTATGTGAAACACGAACTAAAAAGTTTATAATTCCCTTCACCTTCGGGGTACAGATGTATACGCTTCGAATTAAAGAACAAGGCCGACAAAGTTTACAGCTTTGCCCAGCCATATCGTGCACCGGCGGGAACAGGTGTAGATCCAAACAGAGGAAAAATGTTTAGTTATTAAGTAGCCATCGCTGGCTTCCGGTGTGCTCGCCACGATTAGGAACACCTGACGTCCAGGTGTGCCGTACCTTCCATTGTTGTCGGGGGCTGTTCTGGAGTGGTCGCGGTGTGATCTGGGGTTCTGCAATGAGGCCGCGAAGTGTCAGGATGGTAGGGAACAAACAAATAGTAATGCAAGAACAGGTTTAGAATTTAGGGCTCATAAGGAGGCATTATTAAATACTATCAAGTACCCACAAAATAACCACCCTTTTCCTGATCCGATTTCCGAACTCACCTATCAGAACTTTCATTATGTCAGTCAGTAGACCTTAATAAACACAATTGTACAAAGTAGGCTGTATCAAAATGGCACAAATTTGTTCGAATGAATCATCTGGGGAGTAGTTTAATAACGTTCGGAAAATAAGCGACAAAATACAACTAGCCATTTAACCGATCATGTTAGTTATGCCAGTGACGCGGCTGGGAAAGGGGGCTGGGGCCTCCCGGACTCCTGCTTTGCCCTCATTCCTGGGGAAGAAGCTCAGTTCGGGGACCCCAGGCAAATTGTAAATAGGGTATGAGTGTGTACATTTTATTTTATTTTATTATTAGTATTATTATTATTATTTACTTTACTTTATTATTTATTTTACTTTATTATTATTATTACCGCATTAATTTCTTTCTGTTACCGCATGTATATATTTATTTATTTTATTTTGTTTATATTATTGTTTTGTTATGGAATGACTGTAAGGTACACAGCATTATTACTTATTGCCCATAAGTGGCAGATTTAATATTTCAATAAAGTATTAATATAACTAAAAAAAAAAAAAAAAAAGTTATGTCACTTCATTTAGCGAGTTAGCTCAGTGTCCAGAGCGGTCAGTAGTTATACCGAGGTGCCGGGTTAAAATCCGGCTGTGGCAGATAAAAAATTTAGTTTAAAGCCAAGGATAGATCCAGTGAGACCTACAGATCCCCTGGAGCTCATCACCCAGCATCAGGAAAAATAACCTGGGGGTTGACCGGGGTCTCGGACAAATCACCTCCCTGCACAACCGTTGTCCTAGAAACAGTACAGTCTCGACCACGTACTGAACCCAAGGCCCTTCATGAATTGTTGTGGTACTTTTTGTAAAATTAATTAAGGTAGTTTTATATTTTAAAAAAAATTGATGCTTCAAATAATTTAGGGTTCATTAGCAGTGTATGGTTATGGTTATACACATAACATATATGCGATTCTATGCTTAGGTAGAAATAAATATGTATAAGGAAATCAAAGAAGTTTATTTCCTTCCTTCCGCCAAAATTATTTTAGAATTATATTTTGCCACCGAGTCTGGTATCCGGGCTTGCTCTACAAACTCCGCAAATTCCTACCCCATACATACTTTCTCATCCTACAATCCTATCTCACAAATAGAACTTTCCAAGTAAACCATAACAATGTCTATTCGTCCCTCTTTTCCCAATCTGCTGGTGTTCCTCAAGGTAGTATCCTTGGTCCAATCCTGTATACAGTTTATACAGCTGACATCCCAACTCATCCTAATACTATCCTTACCACTTATGCTGATGATACATGTGTATTATCAGTCAACACCAGTCCAGTTATTGCATCCCAAAGCCTCCAATCCCATATCACTGTTCTTGAAGAATGGTGTCAAAACTGGAGATTTAAAATAAATTCTCAAAAATCGCATCAAATCACTTTTACCTTACGTCGTAAACCAATGACTTCCTGCCCTTCAGTATCCTTTAATAATATCCCACTGGTGCCTGTAGAACAGATCCGATACTTAGGGTTGCACCTTGACAAACGAATGACCTGGAATCCTCATACAAGACTGAAAAGACAAGAAACTGCTCGACGTTTCAGGTTACTTCAACACTTACTAGACAAACGCTCTAAGCTCCCAATTAACTACAAAAGACTCATCTACATGACCGTCATACAACCTATTTGGACTTACGGAGTAGAGGTTTGGGGCTCCACTAAGCCATCGAATTCCTCTCGTATCCAATCCTTCCAATCCAAAATCCTTCGTAAAATCCTCAATGCTCCTTATTTTGTTAAGAATAAACCCATCCATAACGACCTTAATGTCCCTTTTGTTGCTGATTTGGCCCGAACCCGGTATCTATCCTTTCATAACAAACTTCATTACCACTCAAACCCTCTAGTTTCAAACCTAGCTTCCTCTTCAATTCCCGATAATCATCCGAGGCGTCTGAAAAGAAGATGGCCACGTGACCTCCTTACTTGAACTTTGATTTGAGTACTACCACTGGGTAGTTTCTCTACTTGTCATTATCATGTCATTATATATCACTTAGCCTATTTACTTGTTGTATTATTGTAATACAGTTGTAGATATCAATAAATAAATTATAAAAAAAAAAAAAAAGAATTATATTTTGCAAAATTTTTATATATTCCCTCGAAGCCTTCTCAATATGGTATCCTGTTTTAAGATATAACCTGCAAACAATAAATTTGTTTTACTTTAAAACCAAAAAATAATAATGATAAATAAGTAGAAATGGCTAATTCCCTATTTCGCCAATTAGTAATTCGCCACGAAGTTACAAGGAGTCGTCTGCAATGTCTCTACATCAACTCCCTCTCTCCTCCAACATTCTCGCTGGATTCTTCAAATTCTCACACGAGTGCAGCTTTCCCTCTCCGGACCAAACATCGTTGGGCACATTTACCTATTCTATCAAGATTCATTTGTAATAAGGAAGCAATGAGTGTATAATGCTACTTATTGTAGTGTATATGAATTGCTAATTATATGGGATACTAGTGCACTACGCACAATACACATCATGTATGTGTGTGTGTATATAATATTGCTACGGGCTACTGGGTATTAAAATGAATTAAGCAATTCCTTAATTAAAGATACTAATATTTATTTACAAAAGTGATAAAAGAATACAATTAAACTATTAACAATTACTAACAAATAGATTATTAACTGAAATAAATTTACAATAACAATATTTTAGATATTTATAATCTAGGCCTAACTTCTATTTAATTATTACAATAATATAAGATATTATTATTACTAAATAGCTCAACTATTTACATAAGTTTGTACAAAGCACATAAAATTACAACTGCTACTTAACTAATTAATTACTACTAATTAACACTTACAGTTCACTAATTAAAGTCCACCGACCGTAAGAATCTCTGATTATAACAAACTGTCACACAATTACACTCACAAACTGTCACTGACTTATCACACTGGCTTATCACTGTTTGCGATGTTAACTGTACCGCGTGCTTTAACACTCTGCCTCTACTCGCGCTGAGATGCTGTTTATATACAGAATGACAGATCTAGATCATACGGGAAGGATCTCGAAGTTTCGCGAAAAGGCCTCTTTCATCTCTGCCGACAAGGGGGCTTTGTTCTCTTCCAGGAATCGCCAATTCCCGCGCTCGTAACAATATATATATATATATAAGGGGAATAGCTCAGTGGTAGAGCAATGAGTTTCTGGGCTGAGGATCCTGGGTTCAGATTTGGCTGTGACTGATAAATTATTTAATATGGATCCTATGGGATCTACAGACCTCTCTGGGGATCACCCAGCCTCTATAAAGCGAATATCGAAATCGTTAAAGTTTACTTTAATTTTCTTCAATTTTCAAAGATTTTTAAGAAAGATATATTTTCCATCTAATGTGATCCTGTGATCTTATTTACCGCAAACTGCGTTGAATGCCGCACCCTGTTGTTGATCGGCGTTGGTGGATCCGATGCTATAAAGAACCATCTCGATGCTATCATGAACCGCATCCAACATCTAAAACAGATGTCTCCCCCTCCCCCCCGATCATGGAGAGGACCGTGACTAAGCGATATCTATAGCGCAGGATTCCCCCCCCCCCAACTATATACTAGCACATTGTCGTCCTGTTTACGCTCCATTTGTTGTGTCCTTTCTGTGTTCTGTTTCGGTACTCATTATCGGCCCATTGCGATCGCTTCCCAATTGAGCAGGATCAAGTGCGCGAAATAGATTTAAGAAAATAAAATGCATGAAGCGAATGCTTCAATGAATATCAAATTAAAGGGATTAGCTACGGTTTATTAATTGTGGTATTGTTCCCGCGAGAGAAGAAAGAGAGTCGGGACGTTGTTATGAATAAAATGAAACAGTCATTATTATGTATATATTTATAACGGTTCACGAGTCAGATCAGCTAGTATTTACTTGTACTTGTTAGATATTCGTTCGTTAATAAGCCAGTGCACATTAACTGGGTGCATACTCTGCTATACCAAAAAAAAAAAAAAAACTGTACCAATATTTAAAAACCAATGCCAAGACTTCCCCCTCAATGAATAGAGGCTGTATAAGGCAAATAATTGAAAACGCTTAAATTAAAGAGTACCTGGTCAGCAGAGGTGGAAAAAGACAAGGATTAGATGAAGATTACTCCAGCAAATATCACAGAAGGGTGATTTTTATGGCAAAATCGGAAAAAAATTCTCTATGGGTTTTCAGGGGGAAAAATACCGGTACCACTCCAACCCATGAAGGGTCTGAGGTTCAGTACATGGTAGAGACTGTACTGTTTCATGGACAACGGTTCTGCAAGGAGGTGACTTGTCCTAGGTCACGCTCAACCGCCATATTCCCCCCCGTATTTTGGTTACCCTATTTTTATAATATTTTATAGAGACTGGGTGAGCCCCAGGAAGGTCATAGATCCTATATGATCCATCTTCGGCTGCAAACAGACTAAACCACTGAGCCACTCCGATTCCTATGGGTATTCAGGAAGCACCTAAAAAGAATATGGGATACCGCTTGGAGAAAAGAGATGAAATAAAACGCAGAAAGAAAAAAAAGAAAACAATAGTCGCAGAAATGTGGTTCGTAGATTCGAGAAAAAAAAATCTGACCATTATTTACAAAGATTCAGTTTGTTTTGAACATTTTTACTTTCCCTACTTTTGATTGTAATACGTTCCGGTCGATGTTCCCTTCTGTTTCCTGCGGATCTACGCATTTAAAATTCTGCTGAAAAGGCTGCGTTGTTTGTGCATACCCAGAGTGTCATAAGAAAATTTATGGTGATTCCATAATGAATGTTTAATACAAAAACGATTGGAAAAATGTTGGTCCTTACGTTTCAGGCAATGTTTTATTTTATGCTCGTTTTAATCTTATAACTTTTTTTTAAAATATTAATTTATTGATATTTACAACTGTAATAATATTACAACAAGTTAATAGTGTTGCCAATATGAACAAATGACATGAAAAAAAAAACACTTGTGGAGAAACTATCCATCGGTAGCAATCCAATAAAGTTCTATAGAAGAAGGTCTCGAGACCATCTTCTTTTCAGACGCTTCGGAGGGTTATCAGGAATAGTATGGGAAGCAAGTTGAGAGACTAGCGGATTCAAGTGTATGGAGCTTGTCATGGAAGGATAGGTATCTAGTTTGGGCCAAATCAGCAACATATGGGATATTAAGGTCATGATGGATGAGTTTGTTTGTGACATGATAAGGAGCATTGAGGATTTTACGAAGGATTTTGGACTGTAAGGATTGGATACGAGATGAATTGGATGATTTAGTCTGATAACTGTCATGTAAATGAGTCTTTTGTAATTAATTGGAAGCTTAGAGCGTTTGTCCAGTAAATGTTGAAGTAGGCGAAAACCTCAAACATTTTCTTGTCATTTCAGTCTTGTATGAGGATAATCCTATAACTAAATCTTAAAATATGAACAACTTATTCTCGACAATCAGATAGATCAGTCATCCTAACCATAAAGGATTATTTCAATATGAAGGAGTTTTGTTTATTTATATGGATGAAATTTTCGAAAATGATTCATTAAACCATTGAGGATAATTTCTAGAATATTGTTTGTGTTCAGAATAGATTGGAATGGGGCATATTCGTTTCTTCGATATAATATCTTTTACAATCAGCATTGTATTTTACCACAGTAGTTACCAAAATTGTATATATAATATTATTAATTTTGTTAGATCTATACATATAAAATGCTTTGCCCTGAATGACTGAGGGATCAACGCACAACCTAAACCGCTGATCGTAGAGACCTGAAACTTGGAGGGTGTGTTCTTTATATGACGTAGGCATCTGATAAGAAAGGATTTCCCGAAATTCTGCCCCTAAGGGAGTCAAAAAGGGGGGCAAAGTTTGTATGCTTGCTCACGTGTTTTTTACTTGCAAAACCTACATATTTTCGCTGAATAAAAAAAATAAGTAATCTCGCTGCTGCCGTACGACAAGTGAATCCGTTATACTAAGTAATCCTTTTCAATTACATTACATACTAATCCTTTACTAACACGAACAATAGTAAACTATATATATGTATATAGCTTAAATGACCACTAAGAAAGGAATTTGGACAGTCCCATCCCCAAGGATTTCCCCCTAAATATAATAGGGGTTCAAATATTGAATGGAATCGGTCAGTTTTGAAGTTGGACATCAGAAATTTTGGATGTACGAGTAACATATAGTTAAAAAAAATTAAATTATTTATTTAAATGATCTGTCACGAAATTTTATACGGCGAAGCCGCGGGCAAAAGCGCTCCCCATTATATGTGGGAGTTGGATAGCCTGGGAGTGCAGTCAAGTGCCAACGTTTCGGCCTACATTGTAGGCCGTCTTCGAGGCTGAGGGAAGAGTACTCTGCTATATCAACTATTTCCTCTCAATCATAGTATATTATATATTCACCAACAGTATTCCAATAAAGGTAATGTTTTTATTCATAATATTCGTAAACTAAATAGAGAGAGTGTGCTGTTTCTGGGACAAGGGTTGTGAGGTCTATCTGTTCCTCTTAACGGATCAAATAATTTGCCTCTCACGACTGGATTTGAACCCGGAGCCCTCCGGGTAGCAGCTCACCACCCTACACACTGAGCTACCTCGTTCTCTTGTATCTTGCTTTTTACCAGATATAAAATTATCATATAATATTGATAAATATTACTTACTAACCTCTCCTTGAATTGTACAAGAAGTTTTCTTCCATCTAAACTTGAGATGCAACTCCAAAGGGCTCAAGCATTGTTCTTTATCGGTTTATCTCGCATTTGGATGAGTTAGCTGTACAGTTACCTTCAACGGTATATGGGTCGTTCACTCTCTTGCGAACTCCAACATAGTCGTCAAACCTACTCTGTTTAATGTTAAAATTAAGGCGTTCTGGATGCAGGGTTAATACAGAAAAATGGCAAAAATCTATCAAATGGCATTTATTATATCAATAAAAACCACTGCTAGTAAACAATTTTAAGAAAAACCTTTGTTATTAACTTTATAGAAAAGAGCACACGTTCTCCTTACATATCCGCCAGTATTTATAACAATTCAAAAATATTTCTGTTGTTCCATATTTGAATGTTTATAATATCAATTCAAAATGTATTAATATATCTTAACCGTATATTTAATTAAAATTTATTTAAATATTTCACTATCAGCCCTTCTTGCGGAGAACTCAATTTATATATTGAATTATTTCCTCTGACCACGAATAGATAGTCTTACATTACATAGAAAAACTCAGGAAAGTAATATATGCTATTCCGCTGGGGATACAATCTTAACTCCGTTTATTAATAGGCCCGGGTTAAAACCCGGCATATATCTATATAAAATAGAGATACATTATGATAGATATATTGCTTATTGTGTTAACAGTCGCGGATGGGCGCTGTGAGGTCTCTAGGTCTTTCTGGCCCTCACCCAGCCTAATATTATAGCTACCCTTATTATGAGAATAACCTGAAATTTGATCTTGATATCGGACAGTTCACCTCCCTGCACAACAGTTGTTTTTGGAATAGTTCAGTCTCTACTATGTACTTTAACTAAGACCTAAATTGTACTGGATCACTTTTTTTTTTGTATATTTTGCACATGAGCATAAAATTGCTATTTCATAGCTTTGTTTCATTACATATTGAACTAATTTATTGATCTTTCTACCAATTAGCTTACTGATCTTAAAAATTATTCCGATAAGTAAAATAAACCTTTTTCCAGTCATATTTTTTTTCTTTATTTAAAAACGTTTCAACATTACTCTGTCATTTTCAATTTACACTTCTTATAAGTCCTTTATCCTTATTTAATTTAAAAACTATTTTCTAAAATTTTTTTTTATAAAATTTGTACATTTTCAACCTTTTTTAGTAGATTGTCAAATAATTTAAAATATTTCTTATAATACTTAGAGTTGCAATGTACTCCATGGTCATTATTAACTAATGACTAAAAAATAATAAACTTAAAAATTATTTCTTTAAATATTCTATAGTTCTCTTCGTTCAAATATAATTCCTTACCAATCTAAGTTATCATAAGGAATGAATTCAGAAATGCAATCATTATGCGAGCTCTGCAGTTTGTTGACTCTTCCAACGAACTCAGCACTTGATCCAACAAAGTGTGCCAAGGTTCACAAACATTGTATAATACCTCATCAGACAGAAAACACCAAAGCTTCTTCAATAATTTTTTAATAATAGGAATTTTAAGGTTTTATTTTTATTCAGATGAAAGATTAAAATTCAATGTATTATAATAAAGATAAATACATGGAAACAGTTTTAACTAAAATATCATTTAATTAGTTACTAAATATTTAATATTTTTTCTGTTGTCTCTAATTCACTAAATTTTACTGTAAATATTGTGAAAGCTCTGAAGACATAATTACTTTGCCAAATAAATGAAAGCAATCCTTCTTGCAACTTTTAAGAAGGCTCTGTAGATATTTTAGAGCTTTATCATCTTTAATTCAATAAAATTCTTAAGAAATTTTGTATTCGTTCGATGGAACTTCAGAATAGGATTAAGAAAACTAAAGGTTTCCATCCTACTAGATATCGTACGGCGCTGTCAAAGTTGTTGCTCAGATATTATTAATGATATTATATCATATAAAACATAAAACAATCTTAAATATTTCTTAATATCTTTTCCTTTATAGAAATAGATAAATCCTAGTTAGAAGACCCGACTTCCCTTCATTTGCCATTCGGAAGACTTTTCATATTACTTGGAGTGTCCTGTGGCTCTCAACTTCTTTCCGAATGTCCTTTTCTTTTTGCGATGGAAATAATTTTCTTTCCTCCTGTTTTCCTCTCTGAGCTTATCCAGAGATTTTGTGAATGTTCTTCCAATGTACCTGCTCTCTTCAACCAGTTTCATTTTTGGCGCTACATGTATCAAGTACTCAGCTGTATTTCTCCATCTTAGAAATATCATCTCTCTCTACTAAATCTGATATTTTATTGTTTTTATATATTCTTGAGGCTTAATGTTGAAGCCTCAGTGGAGTCTTTATATATAAATACTTTCAGGATGTATATATAAATATACCCGCGAGTTATTTTCAGTATAAATGAATTTATTTTATTTTCAAGTAGAAAAAAATGTATAGTTAAAAATCCCATTAATACACGATTCGATTAATAAACGGCAGTAAAATGTTACATCACTGTAACTATTTTATATAATATATATATTTATAATATAATAAAGTTGGTGGAGACGAAGCAGAGACGCTATCCTATTCCCGAGGAAGGAACAGCTGAAGTGAACGCTCATTGTCAAGGTTGTTACGTCACCTGACCCGTTATCTCTTTGCATAACATCTTCCTCTTTGTAATCCAATGGCCTTTTAACTTCCTTCTTATATCCTTTCCAACTGCATTATCAGTCTTTTCAATAAAATAATAATTAAGTTACCATAATTATTAATATGAATTATCCTGGTAACATCTGTGTTACAAAAAAAACCTGTAGCACCACATCCCATGAACGGTCTTGGGTTCAGTATGAGGTAGAGACTGTACTGTTTCATGGGCAATGGTTGTGCAGGGAGGTGATTTGGCCGCCAGATTTTTCCCTCTATTTTGGATACCCACTTTTTAGATCCCATAGGATCCATCTCAGGCTGCTAACTGATTAAATTAAAATCAACCAAGCTGCCAGGCAATTCAGCGCGTTTTCTTAAAAAAGTTTGACATTCTTCAGAAAGTTTATGACATTTCTTTCCAAGCCTTCCTTAGCCCTATTAGGAAAGTTCTTCATTGAGACCTATTGCTACAATGTTTTCTTGAACTTCCTTCATTTAGGGCACTCGTGTAGAATCAGTTTTGGAATTCGTTTATCTCCCACCCTTTTTAGGAGTCCAAACTACTCTAATCGCTTGATGGAAATCTTTTCTAGGATGCTATTTTGGGCATTGAGTATCCTATTATATCTAAATGTGAATATTTTGTACAGAGAAAGTTAGCTGTATTAAGAGAAAGCGTATCATTCTCCTAGTTTTAGGCTTGAAACGGAGTTGTAATATAAACAATAACTCCTTTTCAAGCCAATGCCTTACTTAGCCCCTTATTCACTACGAAAATAACACGATTCCGCTTCCCTCAGTACAATTAACTCATTTTGGAAAAAAATGGACTTAATCACCTTTAACGAGTATTTAACTCGCGTAGGCTCGGCTCCGAAACCTACGGATTTTTTATTACTCCCTTTAAGAAATCCTAACACCACGAACCTGTCATCATGGGTATAGAAGGTTGTAATGCTAACCACAACACCACAGGTGACTCTTGTAAGTTTTGTTCCTTCTGTGGTTCTTTGTGCTACATCCCTTTCTGATGCTCTGCCATTTTGATGAACACATCCATCATAGTTGAAGTTTGTAACATTTCTTATTTCTAAACCTTTCAATTCCAAAGATTTCAAGTGTTATGTGTTCTTCCATAGATGTTCTAGTCCTTACCTGGATTATCGTGTGATGAGGATTATTTTTCTCATCCTTAGCTAGCTTTCGTTGCAAGTCAAAGCTAAGTGATTTTCAGCCCGCAACACCTTCTTCGTCATTTAGTGCATTATTTTTCAACTTATATCCCATCTTTAACAAATTGTCAATTTCTTATCAGTGCTTTCAATTTCAAATTCAAATTCTGCGATTCGTTTAGTCGGTCTTCCTTAGTTTTTATCTAAGGATGTAGTCCTGTATCTAAGACCTTTATCTTGTTTTTATCAGCATTTCGTTCCCTGATTTACAAGGATTCTACTAATCGCTTAAATGAAATAAGCGTGCTGTTTTCAAGGCTAAAATTTTCTCTTAACCTAATTTCAGATCCGCTTTTTTTCATAAAATTAGGCGATTTTAAATTACTTTCGTCTGAGCTTGCCAAGTCTTGACAATAGGCAGAACGCATAATGCTGAGCTGAGCAGTTATTTATGAGATACCATGTTCAGTTGCTATAATTTTGTACAATATGTATAAGATAAAAAATAATTAATTCATCCTTGGAAGTACAAAAAATATATATAAAAATGAAAAATTAAATTAAAAAAAATTGTTTTCCGAGGCATAAGAGTTACCTTGAATTAACTATACAGTCGAAATGTTGAGGAAATATATTTAAATAAAAAGATGGTATCTGTTCGGCCGGTTGTCGCTTCGAATTGAGTTACAAGAAGTTTGAACAGTTTAAGATTTTCCAAAAATACAAATTATCGTGAGTCTTAGCATGAACAATGTAATTACGTACATTCGAAGTATAGGATATATTTATCTTTTCTCTTTAAAATAAAAATATTTAAAAATCAAAACAGTTGACCAATAATTATTTAAAAAAATGTAGATGATATATGTTAGTTGAAACGTTTTTTCTTGATGAAATGATTACCGAAATTTATGCATAAGCCATTATTACATTCTCTTTTCCAGGCTAAAGCTCATAATTTGTATTTTTAGAAAATGTTTAAAGTGAAAGGAAGGAAAAGTAAAAAACTGAATTTTTTTTTTCAGTAATGTCTTAAAATTACGAGAATTTCGTAGGACACTATCATGTTTCTTCTTTGAAATAAATAACTAAACTGAGGTTTTTTTCTGAAGAATCAAGTGTTAGTAAACAAGTTTAGAGAATGCTCTAAAGGGATTATTAAGTGCTGATAAATAATAGATAGCATTAAAATATTTACAGACTTTTGAACTCAGGAATTTGATAAGACGGTCATTTTTTATACACCCTATTATTTGCGTAAAGAGCAATCTTGTCCGCATGGGCAAGCAGTTATATTTCTAACAGCTCATTTGTTTTAGATGCGTTCTTGTTTGCTTATTTTTAATGCTACGAAAATGCCTATTTGGGATTTTACAAAAACAGAAGAAGATGCAATTTTATATTATAATGCAATTGGGAAAAACCACAATGCAAAGCCTTATGTTTCAAAAAATACACCTACTTACCAGTCGACTGGTAAGTAGGTGTATTTTTTGAAACATAAGGCTTTGCATTGTGGTTTTTCCCAATTGCATTATAATAAATAATAGTGTTTCTTTTTGAGTTTTTGGCTCTATTTTAGTGATGCAATTTTATATTTTCAGGAGCGAAATATTTTCCGAAAATGTACCAATTCGCATGAAATGATACATTATTTTGCTCAAGGTAACTTTTGGAAAAGTCAACAGGTGAAAAAATGGACTGTTTTCAATCCATATTGAACTGTATATCGGCCCATTTTCGACCGAAATCCGATTGACTAATTTCTTTTTAAATAAATTGTTTTGATTTTTAATTGTTTATGATATATTCCATTATATATTTATTTACAACAATATTTATTAACTAAATAATAATTAACATATAAGTTAATACTATTTATTAACTTATTATATATTAATAATATTTATTAACTTATTATATATTAATAATTATAATTATGTATCTTGGATATAAGTACTTTGTTTTTAAATAAATTCTTTTGATTTTTAATTGTTAAATTTAAAATTCTAACCCCAATTAATAGATTTAAAATCGTTATCCATGATAACTGTTATAAAAATAACTGTTAAAACTTATTGTGAACCAATTTGAAGAGACGACATCCGGAATAATTACTTTACTTTAATTTTCGAAAATATTATAAAGGAAACTAATGAAAAGCCAAAACTTGTTACTTTATTTGAAGCGGCAACTTCCGGAACTGCCACCCAATACGGAAATCACTTTCTTTGATCGATAAATCAAAGCCAGTATTAAATTTTATATTTTATTATTTTTAATTTTAATCCAATATTAAATTTGTATTGACTTTCAATACAATGGCTGTATTATTGAGCAGTTGTCGTTGCCCCCTCGAGCACCCCGCCTCTTTAGCTCAGCGGCAGAGCACTGGTCTTGTAAACCAGGGGTCGTGAGTTCAATCCTCACAGGAGGCATCTTATTTTATTACATATAATGAATATTTATTAAGTAATTAAATAAAACAAATTATAATATAAATTCTTCTGTAACTAAACTGCGTTGATTTATTTTTAATTATATGTACTTTTCAGAATCGAGTAGGCACAAATAAAAATCGAGATTAATAAATTATTTTCTTGGTAATCATTGCCTCTCAGATTTACTTGAATTTTATTATTCTGCTATGAAAGCACTAAATTAAAGTAAAATGCGAATGAAACGAATAAAGATGATTTATTAAGAGTATATTCAATTTTATGAATTAAGATTAACTCCCATTGAGTTTTGTTTAACACAATAGAAGAATAAAGTATTTTGCGAAATGCCTACAAGAAATATCTGCCTATCTTATTTCCGCTTTGGTCGCGCCTCAATCTCTAACCGGTTCATTGGCACACTTTGGCGATGTCTAAAAAACGGGTTCTGGTTTTTGAATGAATCATAGATCTCCCAGCTTTATGTAACATCCCCCACCAATGCTCCACCTAATATCCTCCGGAGTATTTTCACCACAGACGTATATTTTTAATAGATATAATATATTTTCTAATTAAAGGAGCTGAGGTGTAGATCTAAGCTAAAATGTATTTGACAAAACGATATTAAAGCCTCAGTAGTGTTGCCGTCTAAATAAATTTTTCATGTAGATCCCTCTATTGGCGATCAATTATTTTTTAAGTGAAAACTTGCAAAATTAATTGAGCCACGTTTAGCGACTTTTGGTAGGGGAACAAATGATTTCACATCACCGACATGGCTAGCCTGGTCTTCACCCAGCGGCTTTTGTATCAGTTATAAAATTTGTTTTAATCAACTTTAGTTTACAGGTTAGAATCCTATTGATGTAAGAATAATTTATATTTAACTAAAAGATGATATTATAGTTGTGCAATTGATATCAATAATAATAATAACTCAAAACATCAATGACTAATTGAGTTTTCCGTTTACCCTAAAAGCTTTTATTTTTCATAATTAAAAGTCTTGTTATATGAAAACATTGAAATTAAAACTGATGTTGAACTTGACGATGATAATAATGCTAAAATGGAGATAAAGTTCATTAGCATCTTTATCATCAAGCATCTTTAAAAAAAACAAGTTATAAACTTTTATTCAGTCTGTTAGCGACGGGAGATGGATCATATAGGACCTAGGACCCTCCTGGGGCTCACCCAGCCTCTATAAAATATTATAAAATAGGGTATCCAAAATAAGGGGGGGAAATCTGGTGGTTGAGTGTGAACAAGGACTAGTCACCTCATTCCGAACCTTGGTCCATGAAACAGTACAGTCTCTACCATTTACTAAACCTCAAACTCGTTCATGGGTCGTAGTGGTTACAGGTTTTATTATAATTTATTTTTTATTTATTATTCTTATGATGGAGATTTTTTAAATATTTTTATTTTGAAGAGAAAAAAATTGTCCAGGCCGGGATTCGATCGGGGATATAGAATCGGTGAAGAGAATGGATTTGTCCGGCCGTGTTAGGAGCCAGGTAGCTCAGTTGGTTAGAGCACTGCGCTAGATAATTCAGAAGACTCTGGTTCGAATCCCGGTCTCGACAAATCTTTTCTCTTCAAAAGATATTTTAAAAAAAGTATATATTTATTATTGGTCGTAGTGGCAATAGATGTGAAAAACAGATCAATCTTAATAATTTAAATTATATAATTAACTTTGAATAAATAATTTAAATTTACAAATTTGAAATTTCAATAATTCACGCTATAATTGATTTATAAATTTTGAGTTTTCACTATTGTAGCAGTCTTCATTTCTGCCTATTATTTTATTTTGTCTTCAGCAAAATTACTTCAATCAAGGTGAAGAATAAGAAGGATTACACAAAATGTATTTCTATCTATCTGTGTCCCCTGAGTCATAAAATGTATTTCTATCTATCTGTGTCCCCTGAGTCATAAAATGTATTTCTATCATCTGTGTCCCCTGAGTCATAAAATGTATTTCTATCATCTGTGTCCCCTGAGTCATAAAATGTATTTCTATCATCTGTGTCCCCTGAGTCATAAAATGTATTTCTATCTGTCTGTGTCCCCTGAGTCATAAAATGTATTTCTATCATCTGTGTCCCCTGAGTCATAAAATGTATTTCTATCTGTCTGTGTCCCCTGAGTCATAAAATGTATTTCTATCATCTGTGTCCCCTGAGTCATAAAATGTATTTCTATCATCTGTGTCCCCTGAGTCATAAAATGTATTTCTATCATCTGTGTCCCCTGAGTCATAAAATGTATTTCTATCTGTCTGTGTCCCCTGAGTCATAAAATGTATTTCTATCATCTGTGTCCCCTGAGTCATAAAATGTATTTCAACCACCCCTAACCAAGCCCATCCTACTTGCCAATCATAATCCTTTATTATATACTTATTGGTCTTCCTATTTCACTTTTCTTCCTGCTCCAATCATCATCCTCAGTCCTTCGAGTCCAGATTTGAGGACTAACAGCTCCAGGTTTTCTTCTTCTTTGCCCTACTCTTCTCATGTTTCCTGTTGTAACCTCGTCTTCTTTTGCAGGAGACTGCCCCTACGCCGCCCATTCCCTGTCGTGGAGCTACGAGAAGACCACGAGGTCCAGGAGAGGTGTCATGTATGCGAGAACTTGGACTCCTGCAGATCCGCGAGGATCCAACGCCACGTAACCAACTTGACAAGACTGCTTCACGTCGTAATCTTTATTATGCCTTTACGTTGAATGAGTGTAAAGTGACTAAACTTATATTGCAGTATACATAAATCCTTTATTATACAAAAATAATCATCGTTCACAAAAATTGTTAAGAAATAATGTTTTGGTCTCTTTAAATACTTAAATTAATTACTAAAAATGGAAACATCATACTTGGAAAATATCAGAAACAAAAGATAACAGAAAACAGTATTTATTCATTTTAGTTCACTTCACATATCAATCCTTCAAAAGAACAACGCCATAACTCAAAAAAACAATAGAGGCATTTGAAAGTTCCATGTCTTGTCAAAATTAAACCAGATGAATTGGAAAAAAAATGGGTTTTGCCAAAACCGTTTTCGCAATTTGTCTCTTCGATATATCTTTTACCATAGAAGTTAACAGAATTGTATAAATCGCCCCTTCAAAAGAACAACGTCATAACTCAAAAAAAACAATAGAGGCATTTGAAAGTTCCATGTCATGTCAAAATTAAACCAGGTAAGTTAAAAATAAAAAAATAAATTCTGTTTTACCAATTTTTTTTTCAATATATCATCTACCATCACCATTATATTTTACCACAGAAGTTAACAAATTGTATATATTGCTCTTTCAAAAGAGCAATGCCATTACTCAAAAACCCTAATTTTTCAATAGAGGTGTTTAAAAGGTGAGTTAAATTTTTTGGGGGTATTTGTAAAGCAAAGCAATCCTTTTGAAATGATGTTGTAATGGTTTTATGTCACCATAAAAATTGTTAAAAGCTTGAAACTATTTTTTGAGCTTACGTCATTATTCCTATAATAATTATATATTCCCAAAATGTGGCTTTATTAAAAAAAAAAAAAATGTTGGAATTGAAACATCAGATATGTTGCTGAATAAAAAGCTTCAACCAATACAATAGCTACTGAAGGCGTAACTAAAAAATTGGCATTTTTGAGTTATGTAGGTGTTTCGAAAGAGCAATATATTTATATTGGGTGGTTTCTGATTAAATGTCTGTTTTTTATTACATAAAATGTAGCGGATTTGGGTTTGGGTTGTGGTGGGTGGTTGTGGTTGTGGTGGGTGGGAAGAGGTAATTGGAGGTTGGTAGTATCGGCATTGAACCTTCGTGTTCGATAAGCCTTATCGTGTATTTACTTAATATTATCATATAAAAGATGGTTGAAATTTCGAATTAACTCCTCATAAATTTGTATTTATAAACCGTATTAAATTGTTTCTCAAACATTCCTAGTCAAGGTGTTAATTAAATGAAACATTTTTTAATATGTGAATGAAGCAAATTTGAATATATTTTATAATTTCGACAAAGTTGTAATTACAAGAAAAAACCTAGTAAGTGAATTAAGGCATTTACTAATCATTTCTAGTCAATCAGTTCTGTTATAGGAGTAAAATTAAAAATCCAAAGTTTTAAATAAAATTTAAAACTACTTTGGTAGCATAAAATAATCGAATAGAAGCATTTATCTATGATCTTCTATCATATATTCAGCTTTAATTTACTCGAAATGTAAGAAATAGTTTAATATTTAATCAATATTTTCGACTTAACTATATAATACATTACTTTCACAATAGAATATTTAGATTGTGCACTGAAATTTCTCTTTTGATAAAATTTACTATATATGAAGAAAATACGTAAATATTTATTTTCACAATTAAACCTTAAATGTTTTATTTGACTTTGATTTTAAGTATCGGAATTTATTATATTTATTATATGTTCAAGAGTTCAACAAGATTTTTAAAATACTTCAATGAGAACACAGTTATACTTTGTGCAATTTCATAAATAGTAAAATAATAATTAGGGCATTTATAGGTTTTAAATTGATTTAATGTTTTTTTTTTTCAAAGTTTATTGCAACTAGTGAACGTTTCCACAATTTGGTTTATTCAGAAAGGTTGTAGCAGCAAGAAGGTACTCATTAATTTTCCTAAAAAAATAATTTTTGAGAATTTTCCAATTTCTCTAACAACTGTCGTTGATTCAATAATTTCCTAAATCAGTAAGGAAATTTTGCAGGAATATGTACTTTGAGTACTAACTATTCTTATGAAGCCTTAATTGAGGAAATGAGTGCAAATCTGTAATAAAATTCTAGTTGGGTATCAGATTGTTTATTAAATCTTTTCATTCATTTATTTATGGAAAATTCTAATTTAATAGACTATTCAGATTGAATATTTTTTGTAAATATGAACCATGAGCAATTACTTGTAATCCATTTCTATGATAACATCATATTATTAATCTCAATTCTAGCGAATTTGAATCTTCCATATAAATAAAAATATTTATAATTATCGAGGAAGAAAATAATCTGGGTGCAGATAAAAAAAAAAAATTCTCTTATATAGGGAAAACTGTTTATTGGAAAGTCGACGTTTCAACCCACAATGCAGGCCTTCTTCAGGGCTAAATATGCAAGATACTTATAAATTAAAATAATATATGGTACAGGAAAACAATGACGAATCATCATCCATTAGTTTGGTGGTTTTAAACCATACATCTTCATTTGAGTTGTAATATAAGCAATAACTCCTTTTCAGGCCAATGCCTTACTTAGCCCCTTATTCACTACAAAAATAACTCGATTCAGCTTAATTATGTACAAGGAACTCATTTAGAAGAAAATTAGACTTAACCATTTATTAACCAGGGCTTTAGATATGATTGTTTTCTGTACCATAAAGTTATATTTATCTTGTATATTTAGCCCTGAAGAAGACCTGCATGTGGGTAGAAACGTCGGATTTCCAATAAACAGTTCTCCCTCTATAAGATAATTTTTTCCCTGCACCCTCAAATATATTAGGTCAACTAATATTATTCAATATTTATAATTATTCATATTTTTTTTGTTTTCATTGAATTACTTTTTGACAGTTGTATTTACATTCTGAGTTGCCATCGTGTTGTGAACTTCCTTTATGTATGTACCTAATCAAAATTTTAGATACCAAAGATTTTCCTATTGTGTTATTTGTTTCTTTATTGTGATTTGTAAATAAATTTTGTTGTGATATTATCATGTATTTTTTTTTCCTTTACATTAATCATTAAGATTCTTTTTAAAACTTGCTTATTTTTATTATAAAGTTTTCTTTGCACCTCTTTGGATTGATTTCGCATTCGAGTTCTTTGGAAGGGAACATTTTGAAAATACTAGCCGACATGTGTCCCTTTTCCCAGGTCAATACCTTAGGCACGCCCACAAAATGGCGCACGACCAACCAGGAACCCTCCAGTAGATCCCGAAGGGAAATGAAGGGAAAACAAGGCGATAAAGAGGAACGAAATATTCATGATGAAACAAGGAAGATTCTATAAAGTACTGCATCACGCCGCAATATTGATCTGAAAGATCATTTAAAGAAGATAAACTAGAAGAATTTTGTCAAAACGTTTAAGTTCCTCTAACAACAAGGGTTTTCATATTGCAAGAAACATATATCTGTTTCGTATTTATTTCAAAATAATATGTATTTATAACTTTATAATATATTTATATTTTTCTGCGTATTCGTGAAGCCTCACATCCTCCAGATGTCTTAAGATTTTGTCTAGCAAAGTTAGGAAATGCTATATCAGATTCATAAATAAACTGAACATTTATTTTTTGACCAAAAATGGGACATATAATTTGGAAAAAATACTCTATTTGGAGAAAATTTAACTTAATACAATTCTAATTCACTATAATTGTATTCAGATCAATTATAATATTTTATTATAAGATATTGTGAAAAATAAAAAGCAATCTTCAGTTCACCACCCTCTGACAGTAAATATTAAATGACACAGAATATATTTAATATTTATGTTATCAAGCACAGATAATAAGTTATTATTATATAAAGCCCTCTTACGACCTATACTAACATACGCAATCCCAATATTTAGTTATATGTCTAAAAGTAATTACAAAAAATTACAAATATTCCAAAACGCCATAGAATTGCTGGAAATTATGAATATTACACTAAAGTTAAAATTACGCATAAAGAATTAAGTATACCTTTTATTAAAGTATTTATCAACAAACTATGTAAACAATTTTCTTAAGTATAAAAACAATAAAAACCCACTTATAAAAAATATTGGGAACTATACAAAAAATATTACAAAGCGATATGTTCATAAAAGAACAATACATTTATTATTGTAAGATATCAATTTCTTTTATTTCATTGTTATTGTTTATATATATATATATATATATATATATATATATATATATATATATATATATATATATATATATATATATATATATATATAAGTTACTAAAAATGTATAGTTATAATTTTTGTTTATTTTATTATTATTAATTCGTTTTTCTCTGTTTTTTTTATACATTTTTTCTTTCATTGTAAATTATGATTCTGCACATATACATTTAAATTTGTACAATTGTTTTTAATTTGAGTCTGGTCTATTTGGTACAGCATGTAATTTTGTGAATTGTAGCAAATTACACAAGAAATAAATAAATAAAATATATTTGTCACAGCTTCATTAAAATTTACTTAAACCGATTGCAGACCGTGTGTGCAGTTGATTTCCGAGGCTATAAGACAGCCTGCACACTGTCTGCAATAACAGTAAAGTGCAATCATCAGTTATTCTGAGTAAACTAATCGTCGAAATAAGATTTTTCTTCAACTAATGAAATCTGTTAAGTACAGGAAAACAAAATTTGTCATTGGTTTTACTGTGTACCAAAAGCTAAAAACATTTCTTTGCATTATATTCTATTCTTCATTATTGAAAGCAAAATAAAGATTTTATATTATCTAACTATTTTTTAAATAAATGTTTATATTTTTTTTAATTTAAGTATTTTCATTTAACCGAGGAGCGAGCTGTAGAGACCCGGTGTGCAATGATCTTATTTATGTGAATTCACTTACGAATTGGGTGATTTCTGTAGTAAACATGTTTTTTATTAAAAACAGTTAATAGTTAAATGTCTTCTTTTATGAAATAATTGAAAGTACAAATGATCAAAGTATTGTTTAACTTAACGATGTTAATAATGCTAGAACATAAAATAAACTTAATTAGCAAATATGTAAATGCAAATGCAAGTTATTTATAATATAACTGTATGCTAATTATTATTTCAAATAAATTATTAATATTTTGTATTGATCTTGTGCAGCACTTCATATTTTTTGATTAATAAATAAACTATTTGAAAATATACATAATTATCGTTCGAAGTTTCAATACATGTGAAAACTAGACTAATAATAATAATTTAAATTTACAAATTTGAAATTTAAATAAACCCACTTTAATTCATTTTAGAAATTCAAAATAGAATACAGTTATTTCAATGTTTTGAGTTTTCACTTCTGTCGGTAGTCCGAATGTCTGTATATATTTTTTTTATACCTTCGGTATAGGCATCTTATGATTGTGGTAAAAATTCACACCGATTGATTAATTTTTGAGTTGTAACTCGTAATAACTGGCCTAAAAATAATCATTTAATATTGTAGGCTATTTGAGAGAATATTTACAGCATGTTAAAGGCTGTCAGCTAGAGGATACTTACTATCTCGGCCTTCCTGTTTGCCCTGATAAGGTTACCTGGCTCTGCCAACTCGTCGACAGGTGCACTGTCCACATCACAGCTTTTGTATTATGTAAGCCTATTGATCCAACATCTGATTGTCTATTATATCGCTAGCAAACAAAAATAATATACATAATAATTAATGTAAATCTAAGACAAAGTTAATTCATAAATTGTAATTACAAGTACACTTTGTATTTTTTTAGATGGTAATTTATATTTAGATTACTATTTTATTTAATTTAATACCCTAAAAGCCTGTTTCTTCGGCGTTAGGTCATTAATATGAAAGCAATCAAGTCTCGAAAGGTCGCCTAAAGATATTTTAACAAGTATTCACTGAAACTCGAGAAGAGAAGGGATGAAATATAGTTTTTATATAATCATTTATCATATGTATAATTATTTATACACGAAATATTATTTATTATGCTTGCATATTATGAAACTTAGTATTGAAGTATTCTACTGCTATGTATTGTCGGCACCATGAAAGGGATGCGGAGCGGGGAAAATGTGTCATGTCGGGACACATGAAAGGGAATATGTTTGGGACAAAGAACAGACCTTTTGGGTCCCTTATGGAGTTTTATGGTCCAAGATGGTGGAGAAGGAAGGAGAGTGGGAGAGAAGAAAACTCTTGAAAAGGAGGCACTCTAGAGAGAGACGCAGAGGAGAAAGATGCTCGGGAGACGAGGCCGGAAAGACGAAGGACGGGTACCCCGAGAGAGAAGAGCGGCCGAACGAAGCGGGCGGAGATGTCAAGGAAGAAGACCGACCTGTAACCCAATCTACTCCTGTCCGCAGATAAGTTTAAGTTATTTCCTGTAATGTATTTTATGGCAATCCTTTTTATATATATTAAAATCTGAATCATTAACTTTGTTTTGAAATTGAATAAATAAACGATCCTTATTGTAATTCTTTTGGTGCTTACATACCCCAGATACACTATTTATTTATAAATAATACATTGAAGGTATAATAGATAAGTAAATTGGTAAACACGAGAATAGACCTTCGGAAAGGAACCCAATTAAGATTAAGGAATATAAATAATAATTTGAGTACTCATCCTAAATGAGACTCTGGCATCCCAAATATCAATATATATATTCAAAATAAATTTAAGAGTAGAAACATAGCACTACAGAAAGAGAAGGTGAACAGTCATCACAATATATCACGACTTCTTTCCTACATTTTTTGCAATTATTCTTTATAGCTTCTTTGATTTTTTTTTATAACACATTTTGCAATGACGTGCGGTTCCAGATTTTCCGAGCATCGCTTTTAATTCATTGCTTGGCTTTCACGTAAGCAAAATCTTCATGATCATGAAATTTTGTTGAAAAAATTAAGACCCTCATTTGAAACCATAACTTT